>JAJTWR010000026.1:0-207500 GCA_021613335.1 Whitmania pigra | reverse complement strand
ATGAATGTTTAATTAATTCATTTAATTTTTAGTTTTGTTTTGAAATCTGATGTGAAAACCGCTTCAATCTTAAAGTGTCGATTTATTTATATGATAAGAATCATAATAATAACATCATCAGCAACTTCATCATCTTATTTATAATTAATTTATTATTTTGATAATAAATATTAAATACGTCTATTTGTAATCTTTTCCTTTTGTTATGAAATTTTAATTTATTTTGAAATTTATGGTAACATTGTTTCCTAACAAATAGTTCACGGCTGTTTATGAATGAACAATATTTGATGATAATTAATAATAATTGAGGTTTTCATCATTATCATCATAGGCGGAATGCAGCTTGGCAGCCATTCGGGCTCAGCAAGAAATACAAGCTTATTTAGTTACGTGGCTTATAAGAAGATGGATTTCGCTATGCTTCATTCCATTGCATTCCTTCCATCAATTCATCCATCCGTTTGCCCATTCATCCATGAATCCATTCATGGAATCATTTGTAGATTCTTTCTTGTTAGATATTCAATTTGAAATCCAGCAATGCCTTTATCGTCTCATCGACGCATCTTATGTTATCCATTATTAATTATTAGCAATTGTGCAATGGATTATATTTAGGAATATATTGTAAATAACAACGATTAACCGTTAAAACAGAATGTTTTAATTGGCTGTTAAGGAATAATAATGTTTCTATTTTAACGAAAACAAGTTCCTGAAATAGCATCACATATGCGTTATTTACATTTTTTAGAGAATCATAAATGAATTGTTTTTTTTAATTTATGAAATTTTCTTTTATGAAATATTTTTTACCATCATAGTTATTTAATTTAATTCTCCTTAATTAATTTAAGTTGAAGATTTAAGAGATTCTGTTTAGTTTATACAATTTGACCAACAAACTCAAATCCATCAAAGCAAACAATATCTACTAAAACAAACATAGTTTTATTTCAATCTCAATAATCAAATTTAATTAATAATTAATTAAATATTATCTCTTACACAATCTAAGCCACATGTCATCATTAAAGTTTGTTTGTTCTTAATTTCACACAAATTATATTTATTAATAATGTTACTATTATTATGATAATAATTAATATTATTGTCATAGTAAAATATATAACGAGCATATTGTTGTTATTATTCAGATGGAAACTTTACACAACACGTGTTGTTTGGCAAATATTGTGGTCGATTCAAATGACGTGGAGATGTTGCTGCTGAAGAAGGAAGTTGAAGAAAAACTGACCACCCTCAGCCTGGTGGGCTTGAAGGAGCTGCCAGAGGGGGCTTTGACAGGGGAGATGATCTTCACACCCGGGCAGGCCAACCTGGGTGATGTGGCCAGGGTGCTGCCAGAGAAGACCCAAGAAGCGGAAGAGCGATGAAATCAGTTTCGAGTTTTTGTTTCCCCATGGAAGTGCTTCTTTGACGTCGTTGTCCATATTTTTGTAATGCAAACTTATTTCAAAGTGGTTTTTAAAAATTAAAGAGGGAAATCCTATTGAATTGTAAAAGTTGATTCGGAATTTTTTTTTAAATTAATTTTCCTTGAATTTCTCTTAAAGTCACCCAATGAATGTCTTTCCAGCTCACATGAAGATTCATTGCTTCCAAACAACTGCAGATGATTCACTCCAACAGTTGATGTATTTTTTCGTCGTAAATCAACTCTCATTTCGAGGCGCAACATGTCGAATAATGTGGTCCTGGTTCTTACTTTCTGTTACAAATCGTCTTTCAATTGTGCGTACCTCCGCAGAATTTCAAATGATCTCGTACCATAAAAATCTTCTCCATTTTGCTCTTGTGCTTTTTAAAGATATTGATTCAGAATGTAATGCTTTACGTAATAATTCAATTTAATATCGAAATAAAAATAAAAAGTAAGTTTTCTTATTTAAGATTACCAAAATATGAACAATTTTGTCAATATTCATTAATAATGCAAGGAATGTTCGGGAAATTGCATCGGTTGCTGAGAACCAACTGCCTGCATGTTATTCCAGCATTAGATCAGCTTGCGAATATTGCAAGGCTTGTGCCATACGTACTCGAAGTATGGAGGCGTTCCTCAGATTCCGAGGACTGACAGTGATGGAGGTCAACAACAATATTAGAAATAACCATTATTTCATCCAATTGTCTTCATTGCAAATAATTTATGCTTAACATGATCTAATATTAAATTAAAAAAAGTTGGGTAATTTTTAAATATATTACACTTTAAATTGGTTAAATAAAAGAGTTACATACTAAATATCTATCTATTAATAAACTTGGTTTAAAAAATACATCGACATCTGACGAACTTTCTAAAAGATTTTTATTATCAAGGCTTGCCAAATCAATGCCTGCGATTTGATGAATCCAAGATTATTGAATACTTCAAACCTAGGGGTGTTTTAATTACAAAGGGAATGAGACATTTAGTTTCTCATTTATTACCGCTGCATCGATGATTTTGCAATCATGGGAAACTTTTAAATTCTTGTTAGCTGTTAAACTAATTTCATCAAAATAGCATCCGAGAACATAAGTGCCACACTATCGCAAAACACCACTGCCGAAGCAAAACAGGGCATCACAACATGAATATACCAAACGTCAATTTTCGATGGTGCTCCAGAATGATCCAAGGTCATCAAACTTTTATCACAAGAGGCCAGGTAACTGATAAAATGACGAGCATGTACCGCAAAATCATTCTGCACAATTCTTGCAAGTCAGAACGAAAGCACTGGCAAAAAAGATGAAGAATTAAGCATTTCTTGTTAATCATTGGCTAATAGAATGCAATGCACAAAAGCAAGGACAACCAATTTATTTTTACATTGTAAAAAGTCTATAAAAAAAGGCGACGTCATCAAAAAGATAGTCACATCAGATCGTGACGGAACAACTCGCCGCAGGACAATTATGTGGGTAGAGAACCGAAGCCTCTTACCTGCTCATTATCAAACAGCAAAACATTGAGAAAAGAAACGAGAGGTTCAATCAGTAATAGACGAGAAAAGGAGACAAGTCATATTCATTGAGAAGGGAGGTGAAGAGACTATAGCTGCTATCTGAGACTAAGCTATTAGGTAGATTATTCCAAATGTTAATTATTCGATTTGTGAAAAAATATTTGGTTTTGTCTATTGCGCAAAATATGATCTTGGTTTAAATTGATGACCTCTAGTTGATGAGTAGTTTGCAAAAAGAATATTGTTGAGTTATTTGAAATACTACCCATCACTGATTGCTTTTTTATAAAGGTTGCGGTAGAGTTAAAATAAGGAGACTTGTGCCATTTGTTAATTTGTGGTTCTTGAATATAAGAATACTGTATACGGTATTATAATCTCCTTAACACCAATTCTTGACATAACTTTGAAGAAACATTACAGTACAATATATATTATTCTAATGGTAAAAATATTAAACATTTTCTACTAATAATTATATTGTTATAATAGTCAAATATAAAAAAGGCACACTTGTATTAAAATAAATATATTTTAAATGTCCTGCTCCAATTGGTCTTCATTGAATTATCCTTCGACGAATTGTCTTATAACCACATCAGACCTAGTGCGCACTTATCCGAATCTCAGAAACATAGCAGCAAAAAAGATTAGTGAAATTTGAGAAACTGACATTTGGCGTTCAAGAAGTAAATACATCCAACTTGGTCAAACATATTTCTTTAACAGCTAAAAATATTGGCGTCAGTGCAAGAATTAGTTCATTTAATAATACTAAAATAGTACTTTAATTACATTTTACTCTGATTTACCTCTGACATATTGCAACATTGTCTGGGCTTCTATTTATCGTTTTCATTTAGAAAGGTTAAACATTTTATAAAAATGTATTCTTATTATCATTATTATCTTTAACAAATTTAACTTTTGTAATTGTTAATTTAATAACTATCTGGCTGACAATTTGGTTATTCAGTACTAGAAAAAGAGGTTACGGCAGCACATATTATTGTTACCATAACTTAACTTATTGAGGCTAACTCAAGTTATTGGTAAGTTTAAAATAGTACGCAAACATGAAATTTGGGAGAAATATGTATTATCCTTACAGGATATAAATCGTCAGTTTTTTAAGTCCCTCTTAAGTCCGATCATAAATGTGTGGAGATTGCTTTATAAAAAAGCGTGTTGCAATGTCATGCAATATTCTGGCATCGAGAGACTGGAAAATGATCTGAAAGAGGCATGGAAAGAGTTGACATGCAGAGTCTGAAATCCTTCAAATCATAACATAGATTAAATTCCAATTCCAAATCAAACCCTTCATTGCAACGGGAACTCTGGGAAGGATCAAAAGCAATTAAACGATCAAAGGAACCTTAGTGACTTAATGAGTGTCTGGTAAATTATCTGCAGATTGCTAGGGGCTATTTTGTCGCCGGGCTGACGGGGTGCCCAAATCATTATACAAATCGACTTGAGAAGGTGATTATAAAGAAATATGACAAGTCATATTATCAAAGTAACTTATATTAAAATTTAAAAGTTAGCTTGATCTTGATAAATAATGATTTTTGTAACCACATGACAGCTGCTTCTCAATATTTTGCGCATTTTCATTTTTTGCTCTATTAACACTTAATAAAATTAATATTAATATTTTTGTATAACTAGTAAACTTATACACATCAAAGCTTTAATTGGTATAAATATAATGAAAATAACAGAATTATGGTCAAAACACCTCAAAAATTTAAGAATATTTGCGGTAAATTTATTTAACTTAACATGACATGAGTTATGTCACATAACATAACATTAATTTAGAGTGGTTTAAGGAGACTAATGTCTGTGTGGCAAACCACTCCTTTTTTAATCAGTATCCAAATTTCGATAGTCAAACCACATACAAATATGTAAGTATTAATCCTCATTTGTTGGAAATAAGTATTCTGATGATTGTATGATTCAGGCGCTCTAAGTAGATTTTCTCAAATTGTTTTTTTTTTCAAATCATCAAGTTGATGTGCACTGACATAAATTGTCTTGAATGAATTCCCTAAACATTTGCAACCGGATTGGACTACTGGAAAAAGTTTCATGTTACCTTTGGAGCATGAATTGGAGCGTTGTCTTGATGAAATTTATGTGTTTTTTTTTGTTTGGAAAAATTGAGACGATCCTTGAGCATTTGGATGCATTTGCGAAGGTTTTTCCGTCATTTCAAAAACACAGATTGAGTATTCCCAAAGGCTGACATTACTCTCCAGACCATTACAAAAACTCTTCAATGTTTCCTATTACAAAAATCTTTTTCTTTTTTGAATTGGTGCTCTGACTTACGATGGGAGTGGAAGAAAATGCCCGAAAACGTTTTTTGGGCCCACCTGCTTTGTTTTCTGCTTTTCCAATACTATATTGACGTAAGAGTAACTTAGGAGCTCGTGGTCGCTCTGCTTAGGAACCCATAATTTGGGTTGGAAGCCATGCCGGTAGAATTTATAACCATCTGGCCCACAGAGGTTAAATTTATATCTTTTGTGAAAATGACGCGTAATTATAATTGATGTCTAATTACAATTGGCTATCTCTTTGGTCCAGATGAGACTTTTTCCTTAAGAGGCTATTCAGTGCTAGAGCTCGGTTTCTCATTTCGTACTTCCACTTTAACTTTCAAATCTTGTTTACCTGTAAGCTTAATTAATAATAATCCCTTCCTAGGACGTCTCCGAAGATGGTTTTTACGGTCTTTCGCCCACATCCTTCTTCCGATATGAACCTGGATTACCTATGAAAACGTTTATCACACTTTTTGATTCCTTAGCAATCTTTCTTACTTATTAGTTTGCTTTCGTGAAGGCCTCCCCTATTGTCTTCTTTCCCTTTCTGTCAAACCTTTTTACATTTATAAATCATTAAAAAAATTTATATTTTATGTTTATAAAGATTTCTCAAAAAAATTTAATGTTTGGTTTTTCCTTATTGGAAGGCAGTTGATGGAACGAGTCCAGAACGGAAACTCGTAATTTCTGGACCACAAATTGAAGGAAATTTATACGATGCCTACAAATGGCAATTTATTTAAATGTTCATAATTTAAGCAAGATGCGTCAAGTTGTATGGACGTTATCCACAAAAATGGGTCTGTCGTTATAATGTTTCGCGCGTTTCTGGTAGCAAGTTGCTCTTTTTATGTCTTTTTATAGTTATTAAACTCTCCCCGATATATTTTTAAGTTTTGTTCACTAACATCGATTAGAACAATAACTACCCTAGTCTTTCATTTAATAACTATATATTCATCCTCTTCTCCATTCATTGATATGGTTCAAAATTATGTTCAATTCCATCACCAATGAATAAACTACTCATTGATTATAATCAACCTGAATATTGCCTCTTCAATATTTTGTATCTGTTATTTAAAAAAAAAACTTGTAAATAGAACTACTTTGTTCGCCATAAACATCTCAAACCAATAATATTTTATACTAACTTAATTAATTTTGAAACCCACTTAGGGCTGAATACATAGCCAAATAACTGTTTAATAGGAATGCTACAATTAATGAAAATAATACTTTTAGTTATCTAAATGGTAATCTTCCAGATGATATTTCACAATAAATTGACTGTAAAGATCATAACATCATTTTAGAAAATAAATGATAGATTCAAAATTCTTTTCTCACGTAACATTAATCCATCAACCTCCTTTTGTTCTAAGATTTTAAATGAGACCGATTAATGACCATTTGGCTGGAAATTAAAATTAATTACTTGAAATTTTGAGCATCGCCCTATAAAATGTTCCAGAAACCACGAAGAACTGTTGAGGTAATACTGTGAACTAAATATATTTGATTCAGAATTGTTTTCAGAATTTGATTCAGATTTGAATATAACATTCAATTTTTATTGCAACAATTTGATTATACTTAAAAACGAATTTGTACTGGTTTAATTCAGTCTCAAAGAATGAATTCTAGTTTGTTTGGAAATATAACCTCGTTTGTTGCTGCCCAAAGAAATTCAAGCACTTCAAACATCACGGTCTTTGCCACATGGACAGTGTCGTATATGAAGGACATTTATGCAGCCATTGGCTTCGTGGCATTCTTTGCCAACTTTATGGTTGTTTCGGTTTTTCTGGCTTTTAGAAAAACACTCGCCAAGCAAATGACCACTGCCAGTAGTAATTTCCACATAACTTGGCAGGTAATCAAAGATCGAGTTAGAAATTTAAAATGTTTTTCACAAATGTGAAAATTTAAAAAAAATAAATTTTATATCTAAAGTAGAGCCAATTTCTTAACGTAAAAACATTAATTTATTTTCACATGTAAAGTCCTGTGTGGATGGATCAATTGGATTGATCCTCATCCTCAACATGCAAACTGAAGACGATGGAACTCCAAGGTACGCAATGGGAAACATCGCTCATGAAATCCTTTGCCGTCTCTGGAACAGCAAAGTGATCTTGTCATCAGCCATGGACATGTCTGCTTTGGCTGTCTTGATGCTGAATTTCGAAAGATATTTGGCCGTTGTCCATCCGTTATATCACAGGACAAAGTTTTGCACGAGCAGACGTTTGTCGATGATTATGATCACATTCAGTGTTTGCCTGTCAGTTATATACAGGTTATCGTTCGGCATTTTAACGTGCCGTATACTCAGCGATGGGAGATGTGCTGCATTCATTGAGAGAATCAGTCCAACTTTTCAGATGTTTATGGGCGTATCAACTTTTCTACTTAACTATGTCATACCATTCACTTTCACTTTATTCTTTTACATCAGTATGGCCCACAAGTTACACCAAAAAATTGCACCCGACCAGCGGAAAATTAGCGAAGTCTCTTCCGTCGTTTCTTTGAGCGCTTCAAATATTTTAGAAGAAAATAATTCACGGAAAAACGAAAAAGAGACCGTCAATTTTGATCTCGTGAAAGCCAGAAACAACATATTGAAGACGTCGTTGCTATTGTCAATTTCATTTGCAATTTGTTGGTCAACCAACCAGTTCTACAGGATTTTATATTACTTTGCAGTGATACCTTTGGGTGGATTCCTGCCCCTGTACTACTTCTCGGTTAGCATGGTCTTTGCTAACAGCTGCATTAACCCATTCATCTATTGTCTCAAGTATAAACCCTTTCAACAGTCCATCAAGAGAATATATCTCTATCTGGTCAAGAATATATGAAAGTTTTGATTTGTTTGATAAATTACAATTGTCGTATTTAATAATGACTTTGTAGGGTTATTGCATCATTCGTTTTTGATGTTTTTTGGTTTATCATAGCCAAATTTGAACAGTTTCCATTTGGGCACTTGTATATTTTTGTTGTCATTATGCTTGCTCGTGAACGCTAAAAATATTATATTTGTGAAAGTATTTTAATAAAAAATATTTTTAATCTATCTTAAGCTAAACTTCAACTACTTTGTTAAGAAAAAAAAACATTTTTTAAGAAAAACTTTTTCAAATTTTTCAATTATATAAAATATTTTAAACAATACTTAACTATACAATTTGTTAATTTATAGCATCTCTATTCATATCAATTAAATTACTTTAAACAATTGAATCAAGTTGAATCAAAAAGTAACAAAACCACAACAAAAAGTTCCACGAAACCACGTGCCTAATTAAATTTTTCCTTAAATGTAAAAAAAACTTAATTGCAGGCCAAATTAAGTATAAAATAAAAATAATTCATTTACATTTTAAGAAATTTCTCGGCGCTTAATGTTCTTTGTATATTTGGTTGGTTTTGCACTACTTTTATTAGTTAAAATATTTAAGCATAACATACATTTCATCATGTTTATACGTCCTGGCAATTAAACTTAATCGAAGTCGCTTTGAAGAGTATCAATATGAATGTGTATTTTATTGAAATATTTTTCTATCGGACTCACATGTTACAAATATGCTTGTTATTGACATAATTAAGTTATAAAATACATTTGATCAAGAATTATAAAACGAAACATTTTCTACCAAAATCTTGGCTATATTCCGATGATTTGGAGACAAATAAAATAGAAAAACATAAAATAAAAAAAATGAAATCAGTCGTTTGATTTTAAATTATTATATAATTATTATATATAATAATATATAAAATAATATATAATATTTATACAATTATTATATAATTTAATCTAGTCTTGACGAATATTTTGAGATACAACAAAAATGCGATTATTCAGAGGAGTTACAAAATTTAAAGAAATTTTAATTATTTGTTGCAGGAATCCATTTTAATAATAAAACACGATAACATGCACTCGCCGAACCTTATTTTATCTCAAACAGTTTTTAAGTGACCAAGTAGTATTAACTAGATCTAATCTGTAAATGTAAATGATTAACTAGATCTAATCTGTAAATGTAAATGATTAACTAGATGTAATGAGTAACTAGATGTAATCTAATGCAAATGATTTGATTCCTAAAAAGTCGAATAAACCCAAGAAACAATTATTTGGTTGTATATTATAATATTGTATATTATATTTGTAATAAGAACTTATTAAATAAACTTAAAATAAATAAATGAAATTTTATTGCCAGGATAACATGAATTGTTGCACGGTCAATGCGTCCATACAGCTTGTCAACATCTCAATGCCAAAACAGACTTTCTTCAACGTTACTTTCATGCCTTCACAGACTTCGTTGGCTGTTAAGTTGTCATATAGCATCATCGGCTCCATGGGATTCCTACTTAATCTTTTTGTTGCTGGAGTTTTCTTAGCTTTTGGAAAATTATCTCAAAAACTTGGAACTACATCAAGCAGTAACTTTCTAATCTGCGTCCAGGTTTGGAAAAGTTTAAGATTTCAACTTCAAAATGAAATAAATTTTTGATCAATTGTGATTTCGAAGTCTAATGTAAATATAATATACATTAGCATTTAGTCAAAAGAGTTGTTCAATCTATGATTAATTTTGAAGGCCTGTATCGACAGCGTCGTGGCCATTCTGCTCATCTTGAATACTAACATTGAAGATGACGGAAACAAGAATTTGATTTCTGGAAACTTTTTGCACGAGTTGATGTGCCGCTTGTGGTACAACAAAATCATCCAGGTGGTGGCTTTGTATGTTTCTATCTGTTCAATCCTCATACTGAATTTCGAAAGGTACCTGGCCGTAGTCCATCCCATCTTCCATAAAGCCAAATTCATGCAAACGAGGATTTATTCAGTGGTAATGTTCATCAGTTCAGTGGCGGTAGGTTTTGCTTACCAAATTCCATACGGCATTCTAACGACCACAATTACGAAGGAGGGTAGATGCTCCCCTTTTTCGATCAACATGAGTAAGAGCTTCAAAGAATCTGTAGGGTTGCTTGCTTTTGCTTTTGAATATTTGTTCCCACTTGGCGTCACATTATTCCTGTATTTAAGCATGGCCATCAAATTGCATCAGAAAATCAAGCCTCAAAGTTCCCCGCATGAAAGTTCCTCTGAGGATGGTTTTGATATGGTAAGGGCGAGAAATAATGTTTTGAAAACCAATTTTTTGCTGACTGTTTTTTTTATTTTATGTTGGAGTCCTTATCAGTTTTGTCGCATTTTATTCTATTTTGATCATATTTCTATCGTCAGCAATTCGCAGTTATTTAGCTTCACAGTTTTTTTGGTCCACTCTAATTGCTGCGTTAACCCCTGCATTTACTTCTTCAAATACAAACCATTTCACAAATGCGCCACGGAATTTCTGGTCAAAATGAAATCGATTCTTAAGCAATGAGTTGCGGTAGTTTTGAATGCTTGTTCTTTCGAAGTATTTGGAAGCAAATTGCAAAAAGTTATATGATAATATTTTGTTTGTTCTTGTACTTAACAAAAAAAAAATAAATTATTGTTGAACAATTATTGTTTATAACGAGACATTTGTGCAAAATGTCCAACATCATTTAATCTACTGAAATGAACAATAGTTGCATTATTAATTATTTTGTAATTCAGAAATCTTTACATTGAATTAGTTTTTTTGTCCACTAATTAAAAGAATTTTAAAAAGAGCTTCAATTGTTATAGAATTTAAAAAGGATTTGTTTTTCACTTGTACCTTTCATTGTCTGCTGGTGGAATTAATTATGGCTAATTACAGGGCAACAATGAGATTTTATTTGAGATTTGTACTTGAAAAATTCATATTTATTGGAAAATAAACTTTTTAATCGTGATTAAAAAAATCTTTATCTCAAAATGCCAATAATTTGACAAATTTTGAAACACTAAAAAAAATACACAGACTTTCAAAATCTTTTACATACTTTGAAGTTTCTGTTGACGAGAAATGACTTGTTGATGTAGTTGAATGGTGGAAGATGAACGAAGACAAGGTGAGTGGCTGCAGACAGTGGTGCGAATATAGGTCTAGAGTCAATTTCCGAAAAATTAAAAATTCGCTTACCAATAAGTTTCTAGAAAATTTACGTTATGGCGTGATTTTAAAAAGTTGCAAAGATTTTATTTAAAGTAGTTTGACATGGTCATGGTTGAAACAGAAATTGTAAGTCCGGAAATGCTATTTATTTGCAACTTCAGTTCAAATAAAAAAAGACACCTATTATTATTCATTATCCATTATCGGATTGAACTTTCTTACGGCAGGTCCTGCGATCTGAAGTTACGCCATCGGCTACAGATAATGAAATGGTGAAGATAGGATGAATTGGATGAGAGTTCGGTATGTCATGAGGGCGATTTTATTGAAGTTGATGCTGTTATAGATCGGCAACCAGCGCAACTTCATCATGCGGCCGATGCTATTGAAGATGGGGTTAAGAAGAACAAGTTTATTAGTTTAGGCGTGTTTGCAAGTGTATTCTAGCTCGAACTTTCATTGCTGAAAACAGTAAAAGGGTAAACAATAAAATTCATTGTTAATTTTAATTAATTATGATAGATGCTTGTTTTAATAGATACCATCGATAATTGATAATTAAATGGAAAGCAAAATTTTCGAACATCAAACGACAGAACTTATTCAAAGTTTGACCTATATATATATATATATATACATATGTATATATAGGAAGTACCCATTTTCTATATCTCAATCCATGAATATTTCTAAAATTTTAATATGTTATGTAAATAGTGCTTCAAAAATTATGTTTTAAATTTAATGAAGTATTATTTTCAAACTTAGTAAAATATCCTCAAAATGTGTTTTTGCGGTGCCCAAAACTGATAGGAAATAAGCATCGAAAGTCAATAATAACAATAAAAATTTATTTTTTTTACAGTATTTTAAAACATCCTTTTGTCCATTGACAAAATTAATTTTTTTTTATAAAGTATGCTTCCAGCTGATTCCAGGCAGTCCAGATGGCATCTTCTAATTTTGTTTTAGAGTTAAAATGTTTTCCATCTTTGCAAACAAGTCTGAACAACTCACACCAAGCATTTTCAGTAGATAGTATTAAGGTCAGGAGAGCGAGCTGACTAGCTCAAAACCCTCATGTTTCTCTCTTGGAAAAAGCTCTTTATCAGTTTGGATGTATGGATTGAGGCATTATCTTGCTGGAATACAAAATTAGCATCATAAGTCCTCTCAGCAAAACGCAGGAGATTATTTTTCAACACTTTAATATAATCGTCCGACTTTTGTTTTCCTTATAGAAAAGCTAGATCAGTGATTCCATCATGCAAAATTCCTGCCCAAATCACGACTGCTCTAGCTCCATGATTTCTGCTGAAAAATGACTCATTTTTTCTGAGGTCATGCCAATAAAACTGATAACCATCAGGTTCATCCAGATTGAAAGTTTTTTTATCAGAAAAAATTGCATTACTCCAATCTAAATCTTCAAACCACTAATTTCGAATTAAATTTGGAACCAGTTATCGGTTAATGTATTCAACTCACAAATTTTTTTTAAATACATTGACGGGGCTGTTTTGACGGGGCTATTTTGTCTTGGGCTATTTTGTCGCCGGGCTATTTTGTCGAGGCTGTTTTGACGGGGCTATTTTGTCTTGGGCTATTTTGTCGCCGGGCTATTTTGTCGAGGCTGTTTTGACGGGGCTATTTTGTCTTGGGCTATTTTGACGCGGACCTGTTTTGACGGGGCTGTTGTTGTCGGGGCTATTTTGTCGCCGGGCTGTTGTGACGGGTCACCGTATTTTAAATAGTTCTACCGAATACGAATATATTGTCTTTTCAAGTTTATTCCAAAGATTAACTATTCTTGTGCTGAAGTAATTATTCTTGAGAGTAGCCGTTACCTTTCTGTAAAGCCCTCTTGTTGATTTAATTTTGGTGGCCTCACAGAAATGTTCGGGTTTTCAATCATCTCTTGATCAATTATCGCGTAATAACTCCCAGATCTCTTTCTTCTTCTGACTTGCTTAACACATGCTCCCAAAAATCTATTTAAACTATTACGCTACCAAATTCTATACAAATATATTTACTACCACTTTGATGATTTCGCTTAAAAGATTTTTTAGAAATTTCCCAATTTGCTCCCGCTGTATAATTTTGTCCCACAAGAAGCTCGATTAAGAAGCGTTTTCCAATTTGATTGTTCTTTATAAAAGACATGACATCAGCTTTCATTATGAATTTGGGTAAAATGGCTTTATTACTTTTGTGATTTCCTTGAGTTTGGCCCCGTCGTAGATCAACCTTTTGAATTTGTGTCGACAATGAAAAACATTTTCCAGCAATCATCAAATGAGAAGCAATACTGACAAAAGACGCTCAATTTGATTTCACAAAAATGGTCAATGAAACTTCTATAAGCTAATTTAGTTGTGTTGATAATATTGGTAACAATCTATAATTGATTGATTATCTGGAGAAATTTGAAGAGCGTTGCGGTCGCTCAAAGCTATTTGAAGCAATTTGTGATAAAAAGCACGCATCATTCGAGAGGAGTTGATCAGGGATATTTGACTGTGGAGTTGGAGATTCCACAAATTGATGAAATTCCGTTTCATTTAGAAGATTAGTAAATAAGTTATACATATCGTAATTTACTCATAATAATGTTTGCCGGACGAATAGTTTTGCGCAATATACTTACAAGAAAATCAAGTCGAGATTGCTAGTTATCGTGAAAACGGAAATCTAATAATAGCATGAAATAATTTTTTATCATCTGAATAATTACTAATTAAATAATTTAATACAAATAATTAATTATTTTTTTTAGAAATCAAATAAGAACTTATCAATGACCTCAGTGTTTATTCAACAGGAAAGTCTCAAAGAAGTTCGTTGAGATATCTGTGGTCCTACTGAGCATGTTAAAATAATAGTAAAAGACTTCTTTCAAGAAATTTTAGATTATTAATCACGTAATTAATAACTAATTTGACCCAATACAAAGACCTCGATCATATATTATTTTAAAATTCATGAATCAATTTAAGAATAAGTTATATATAAAATAAAAATTTAACTATTAATAGAAATAACAGCTTTGGTTTTCTAATTGGTAATTTCCAAGACGTTATTTCACAATAAATTGACTGTAAAGATCATAATTTTAGATAATTAATGATTAAACAATCTTTTGTCACGTAATTTTAATCAATCAAATTCTTTTTGTTCTAAGAATTTAATAGCGACCGATTAATGACCATCTGGCTGGAAAACAACACTAATTACTAGTTTTGAAGCTAAGCATCGCCTTATAAAATCAGTCAGACATTGCTAAGAACTGTTATGCTACGAATCAACTATAATTGATTTCACCAGAATATTTTAATAAACAACAGACAAATCAATGCTTTAATTTTAAAGACATTTAAAAACAAATTTTTATTTGTTTAATTCTGTTTCAAAGAATGAATTCCAGTTTGTTTGAAAGTACAACCTCGGTTTTTGATTCTCAGAGAAATTTAAGCACGTCAAACATCACAATTCTTAACAGTCGGATACAGCCATTGATGAAGGACGCTTTCATTGCCATCGGCGTCGTGGCATTCTTTGGCAACTTTATGGCTGTTTCGGTTTTTCTGGCTTTTAGAAAAACACTCGCCAAGCAAATGACCACCGCCGGTAGTAATTTCCACATAACTTGGCAGGTATTCACAATGATTTAGTTTTAAATTTTACTAAACTAATTAAATTCATTTAGTTGATTAAATAATAATATTAAAATTAAATAATATATATGCTTTTGGACAATATATTGAACTATTACAATTGTAAAAGTGTTTTTTCAAAGTTGTGAATATCTCAAAGATTGTATTTTGTGCTCATTTTATAACAAACTGTTTAACATAAAAAAGTTGATTTATATTCACATATATAATAATATTATATTAAAAAAAGTCCTATGTGGATGGATCAACGGGACTGATTCTCGTTCTTCAAATGCAAACGGAAAACGATGGAACTCCCAGGTTCTCGATGGGAAACATTGCTCATGAACTCCTTTGCCGCATCTGGTACAGCAACGCAATATTATCAATCTTCATGGACCTGTCAGCTTTGTCCATTTTGATGTTGAATTTCGAAAGATATTTGGCTATTGTTTATCCAATAATCCACAGAACAAAGTTTTGCAGAAGCAGACGTCTGTCGCTGATTATGACTACATTCACTGTTTGTCTGGCTGCTATCTATAGATTATCTTACGGTGTTTTAACATGTCGTATACTTAGCGATGGTAAATGTGCTGTATATGTTGAGAGAATTAGTCCAACTTATCAGATGTTTGTGGCCGTATCAACCTTTCTCCTTAACTATGTCATACCATTAACTCTCACTATATTCTTTTACATCAGCATGGCATTCAAGTTACACCAAAAAATTGCACCCGACCAGTGGAAAATTAGCGAAGTCTCGTCCGTCGCTTCTCTGAGCGTTTCTTACATTTTAGAAGAAAATAATTCACAGAAGAAGGAGAAACAAACTGACAATTTTGATCTCGTGAAAGCTAGAAACAACATATTGAAGACATCAATTCTTTTGTCACTTTCGTTTATCGTTTGTTGGTCAACCTTCCAGATCAATAACTTTATATTTTTCTTTGCCGCGATCCCTACTATTATCATTCCTTTGAACTACTTCTCGTTAATCATGGTATTTGCCAACAGCTGCATTAACCCATTCATCTATTGCCTCAAGTACAAACCATTTCAACAGTGCGTGAAAACAATTTATGTATATCTGATCAAGAAGTTGCGAAAGTTTTTTTTAATTTTAATTGTGGTATTTAATGAATGATAGTGATATTGTCCTGTCCTTATATTTCCTGCTTTTGATGTAATTTTGGTTAACATAGTTGTTTAAAGAACAGTTTCCATTTTGATTTTTGGATTACTGTTGTCATTGTGCATGCTTGTGTACGTTTTAAAATATATTGTATCTGTGGACGAGTTATAATAAAAATATATTCAATAAAAAAAGTTTCATATTTATTTTTATATTAAAACAAACTGTTTATTAACATTCAACGCATAGCTAAATGATTAAGAATGTGTTACAGCAACATGATTCTAATCTGTTCTGTTATCCTGACAAGCGAAGTCTTAGACTATGGATTATGTTTTTATTTATCGGTTTTAAAACGGTGGTTTAAAAATTATTAAATAAGAATTGAACAAAGACTAATTTCAATAAGGATTTCTTATAAAATTTTTCAATGGATGTTAACATCATTAAATCTCCTGTAACGAGCAATTTCTACATTAATGATCATTCTTGCCGTCACAAATCGTGATTGTGAAATTATTTTTATTCCTGTTCCTTAAAGGAAAAGTAAGGAAAATATATGCTTCAAAATCTCCCTTAGTCTTCTAGTTGCACCTGTCATTTCATGTTGATTCAATCAATCATGGATAATTACAAGAAACATTTGGAATTTTTTAAAGATTTTTAAATGCAATTAAAAATTAAAAACAAAAAGATAAAAAAAATACAAAAAGAGACATCGTACGAATCAAAATAAATCGTTTTATAAAACCGCTAGATCGAATTGATTTTTTATAACATCAACCGATCTCTTAAATACTTCCTCAAATATTTTGTAACTATATTCTTAGAGCTCTTTTGAAATGGTTTTCACTTGACACAATAAATGATAGGATTGAAAAAACAGTTCAGAAAGACCATGAGAAATGAGAAATGGCAAAAAACACTTCCTAAACTTGCCATTCCAAAGAGGTACATGGTGTAGCAGACCTGGTTTGGAGACCAACACAAATTTGAAGTAGCAGACAACATGGCCGAGGTTTTCAGGATATTAATAATAATACGTGCATTTGTAGAGCGCCATAAGCGTCGCAGTCAGAAGCTTGTATCTTTGTGGTATTGAAATGTTAAATAAGCACGTGTTGCATGACATTTTCCTTTTAATTTGGAAAATTATTTATTTATCTTCTCTGTTTGCTGGTGTCATTCAATACCTGTTCTGACAGTCATTGCTTAAAACAACAAAATATTGTGAAAACAATTTATTAAATTGTCAATCTTAATTTCTCATGGTAGATACTTAGGCCCGACGATAGTAAATGTAAAAACCAATTAAGGTTGAAACTAAAATCAATACTCTCACTTCATGAATTAAGAAGTGGTAACCAGTGATGGGTAAAATCACGTTCAGAGTGATTGGAAATCAAAATCAAGATCACAAGATAAAAAGTGATTTGAAATCGAAATCATGTTCACGCATGTGATTTCACGTTAAAATCAGGTTCACTTGTAGAAGTATTTCAAAAATCATCAAAATCAAATCACTTTTGACCAAAAGGTGCACGAACTTTTTCCACACTGTCAATTTTCAAAGCTTTTATTAACTTTTAAAAACAAAAGTTTTTGAAACATCGAATCATGTAGTCTGTTCCTTCTTGATGTTTCTATCAGTCCTGCCGAACTAAATAACCTCTCCACGGGAGCCGATGATGGCAGCGTTGTACTATAGCGCACAAAGTGACTAGGGGCGGCCATACGTCGGTAATGGCAACAGTCGTAATGTGTCGTGTTCGAAACCTAGCCTGCACTGCCACCACTTCCCTTGGGAAGGACCGCTATATAAATGGTTACAAAAAGCGCCTCTGCATATAGCGCTATATAAATACCGTATTTTCACCCATATTACACGCGTGTTATGTTCGATTTTACTTACCACGCACCCCCCCCCTATGCGTGCTATAATCGTATGCGTGTTATGCTAGATTAAATTGTTTGATACATGAGTTTGATTTCCGACCAACAAAAAATAAAAACATTAAAATGATAGCACAGACTGTTGGTTGTTTTTGTAAAAGCTTTAGACTATATTTTTAATTTTAAATAGTTTATAATTGATTGGGCGTTAGTGCATTGCATAAAGAACTTTCGATATAGGCTTACAGAAGCATGTGACAAAACATTCACGCTACATTGTCCAGCTCTCGAGTTTATGACGTCAACTTGAATTTAACATAAATGATGGTAACTACAGGAAACTTGTAGGGTGTTGTACTATTTTATGAATTTTCATCATAATTTTTCAACTCTTTGTTACTCATAATTATAATTAGAGCTAATGCTTTCAGTTTGTGTGACAATGTTTTTTCAGCACTGGTGGTTCAGACAGCTTTGGTTTGTGCTGTTTAATATTTTAATAGTCAAACATCACAAGCATGGACTTATTGTAGCATGTCTTCAATCTCTTAATGATCTTGCAATAAATACTTTGAACACTTCTCAAAAGCATGGAACAAAATTTTGGTAATAGTGTCCGTTATCAGTCTTTTGCAGTCTTTATTGGAAAACACAGGGGCGCCGAGAGCCAACAAGGGCCCCAGGGCAGGACATCATTGCGGGCCCCTTGTCAAAATACAGTCAATTCCGGGTATAGTCGAGAGTCGAGTCGGTTACAGCAGAGGCGTAGCTAAGGGGGGGGTACATATGTCCCGGGCGCCAAGATACAGGGGCGCCAAAATGAGGCTTAATGCATCAATGGGACAGGATCGTCTCAGTGATCTTGCTCTTCTTAGTATAGACAGAGAAACGCTTGAGAAAAAAGACTTTGATGACGTTATTGATCAGTTTGCAACTGTTAAATTAAGAAAAATAAATCTATTTTAGACAGTATTAGACTACTATGCATGTAAATCATCTTAGACTGTGACTGATTGGGTGAAGCATGCGCTACTATTTGTAGAACGTTTTTTCACTTTTAAATGGATGCCTTGTGCCATTAAAATCTGATTTTTATTTCAATTTCAAATGTAGTGTAATACAGTAAATATATAGACATGGAAAAGGGCGCCAATTCTATAGTTTGCCCCCGGGCGCAAAATACCCAGGCTAGGCCTCTGGGTTACAGTCAATTTTCGGAAACAGTCAAGCTGATCTCTTGCACCGTGTAAACCATACGTAGCTTACTATTTTCGATTATAGTAAACATTCGGTTATAGTCAAGTCAACAGCCTACAGTTTTGGACGTGACTATATCCGGAATTGACTGTATTTAGAAATTTTGTCGCTATAATAAAACATGTAAATCGAGGTAAATGTTACAATCAAGGTTTAACATTCGTGCATACATGGTGCTAAATTAAAATATAGAAATGACTTTTGAAAAGGTAAACGCTGTTCGTCATCTAATTTGAATTTATTTGTTTTACAGTTAATCAAAATGAAAGTAGTAATTTTTGGTGGTCAAACACGCAGCGAGGCGCTTTAAATTAGCCAACTCTAATCATCGGTGATCCTATTTTTTGTGAGTGTTTCATTTCATCATAATTGTGTCCTTACCTGCAACGACCGTTACACCATACAGCCTTACTCAAAGATAACCAGCCACATGCTACGTGTACAGATTTGTGTGCACTAAGCAAACTGGTGTTTCGATGGAGATTAAGCTACACAAGTTCTTAAAAACGATGTAATTATGCGGAACCGACTTTTACGACATGCAAGAGAGATGGCTACAACAAAACTTTGCGGGCTTTTCTGCGTGCAGACAGTTCAATTATACTGTTGTAATCAATCGTTCTTGCAAGTCGACCTTCCACTGCCGGCATTCCAAGGCTGGTCAGGCGTTCTTGACACATTGTCGATCTCAGAACATTTTTAACTCGGGCCAATGTGATGAAAGATCGTTCTGCTTGAGCAACGGTAACCGGAAGCGTGCAGAAGATACGTATCATAATGACAACGTTTGGAAACAGTGTATCGATTTTCAAAGTGTGTAGACGGTTCAGCATGGCGACAGACTTATTCAACAGCATATCGACTGAATTTCTAAGAGGCCCACTGTATCCATGGAATTCCCACCAATTTCCCTTCTAGAGTAAGTGATGCATCAACTTCTACGGGCACAGCCCTGTCGTGTAGAGACGCAACAATAAACGCTTCGCTCAACACGCGCCGACTTTTCGACTGCATCAGTTATATGAGAAAATTTCATGAACGGTTAGGTTTGTAACCTAACATGTGGTACAGAAATGACGTCCAATGCCATTATATAAATTGCAAGAAGGCGTTATAAAATGGTTGACTCGAAGTGGGCGTTTTTCCTAGTTACGACGCCATTATTAAATGACACAATAACATAACTGTTATAGCAATGGATTTGCTCTTTCAATATCGTGATAGTTTGACAAATTAAATATGTAAGATTTTTACATCCTTTAGACCAAAAATCAACTTTAGCAGTAATCTAGTGTGTATAACTCCACAGAAATAGAAGAGATGGTAAATCAAACCTTTCCTGCTAGGGAACAACACAAATCAAATCTGTAATGATCCGTTTCGCCTAAAATGGTGTGGGCGTCCTACATCACCTTACCCTAGCGTCTCACATCAGAATACAGAGTTTATACACCCTACGTGAAATGGACTGTTCGTTCGGCAGTATATAAAAGTATTTTACAGTATGTAAAACTATGGGGCTATTAGGACATTATGTTCTGTCGCCTACGGTAAACGAAGAGACGTGCAAAAATTGACATGATCGGACCGGCCGGGCCCCCTTACAGATGCGGGCCCCCTGGCAGTGACCCCACCTGCCCCCCCCTCTCGGCGTCACTGGGAAAACAAAATGGAAGTCTTAGCCCATTCTCTTGGAGCTCATTATGAAGATTCAAATTGGTAATTGTAATGAATTACCACCACTGCTTTGGCTTTTTCTGGTAATGAGTCACTTGATTTTCTACATTGCTATAAGAGAAAATCATAAAACCCATTAGATGGCATAAATTATATGCAGCTTTTGGCCACACTTTTATGCTGTACTTGATGAACTGTTTGAACCTCAACAATGCCATACCTTCACAGTAAAGCTGTGTCCCAGAGCATGGTACAAATGCATAACTTCAGTATTTGCTTCAAGAATTGATCTCAATTTATTTAAAAAAAAACCTTGTTTCTTTCAATGCAATTATAAAGGTTATTGTACATGAGTTGCATTTCATGCTCAGATCAATGATCCATTTATGTTTCTTGAAAGGGAGACTTTAACCTTGAAATCTCATGAAATTTCATGTTATAATTGATGTTTGGACCTCAACAATGCTATACTTTCCATTGAAGCTGTGTCTCACAGCATGATGCATCTGATTTACTTCATCATCTACTCCATGAATTTATCAAAAATATTCAAAAATGTCTCTTAAGATTAGTACATTTAAAATATGTAATTTTCATATTTAGGGAATTATGGGACACATAGACTTGTTAAGCGAACTCTTTGCAGCGTGGAATTGGTTAACGAGTTCGTTACCGTCCTTTGAAGTATTGCTTCCCTTTTGTCTTACAAATTATTATGCGTAAACAATATGCATTCCAAAGTAGGAAGGTGATGCAAATCTTAAGATAAAAATAGTTTTGAGTTAGAATTGAAGAGAGAACGCAATATCGAAGCGACTCGTGACCAATTTTGGTCAATTGCAGCGAGCTCATGAATCGTTAACCAGTTCTTTGAAGTTTTTAAACAATTTATTAACAGACATTAAAAAAATCAATCATAAGACCAATAATTATTCCTCATCATCAGCTAAGCCTTCAAATCCGTCAAAAGTCGAACAGTCTTCACATTCAATTTCGGCTCTTGCCGGATCGCAGGCTAGTTCAAAGTCTGGGTGGTCACTTTACTCCTTTCCTGTAGACTTAATGCCAGCATTTCTAAAGCCACTCAGAATCAAATCAGGAGACACTTTGTCCCGTGCTCGTGCAACCCACGTGCATATCTCGGGATACAAGGTCTTCCTGTCTCATCCAGACGGTGTGTGGGTGTATGTGCCATTCTGCATACATTCCTCCCTCTCAGATCTGTCAATTTCTCAACGATTTGTAGTTGCAGTTTGGATGATAGACCACCCGGGATGATTGCATTGTGACATCCGCTTAAGTTGAGTATCTTCTTAACTGACTCCTCTTTATGAGCAGTCATTGCATCCATGATCAACCGCGAGCTCTTTGAAAAGAATCCCCTCTTTTGAGAACATTTCTGAATCCAGAGCTTCATGCTGAAAATTTATCGCATTGTCTCTTGAAAATCAATATTGGTTTTGACTTGGTGCTAGCCGCAGAGCATCCAAGTATGATTGTGAAACATGTCCGTTCGTAACCACTTGTTGTTATTGCCACAGTTCTGGCGCCAGATGCTTTCACTAGCGGGAATGTCAAAAGCTATCTCTTTCTTTGTTCCAAGACCCATAGCTTTAGATCAGACTCTAACTTTGGCCATTTCGCATTTTGGCCAAGGCATGCACGTTTTCTCAGGCTCAGTTTCTCAAGCAATCATTCCTTCTTTCTCCATTCGCGAACCGACACTTCGTTAACGTTGAACTCCCGAGCAGCTGCTCTGTTACCTTTGTCTTTTGCTCTAGAAATAACTTGAAGCTTGTACTCAACAGTGTACGAGTTACGTTTATCAGCCACTTTCTTAACGACGTCGATATTTCAATCTATTTATTTATTTGATTGTAGTCCGTTGCATGACTAAGATGATTTTGACTTATATTTCAATCAAGAGCACTTCTATCTATATATCACTGTATTTATTACTTCAAGCATAGGCCGCTCAGCCAACGGAAGATTTTTTTACAACTTTTATATTTGATTGTTTTATATATTACAAACTGTTTCAATTTAATATTCAAATATATATAATTTTAATTTTAATGTTAAAAAGGCGTCTATTGGTGCATGTTATAATCGTTTGCGTGTTTTATAAGTGATTTTTTACATAAATTGGAAAAATTGCGTGTTATATTCGTCCGCGTGTTAAATTCGTCTGCGTGTTTATTTCGTGAAAATACGGTAAATGAAGTTACAATAAAGATTTTTTTGACTAGGCTTGATTCAAGATGATATTCCGCATCAGACAAATAATTCATCGTATTGGTGCGGATACTGTTTGCCTTCTTAAAAGTGACTTTTTGTTTTATCATTATCAGCAATTTTACAACTTTCGTTCACCATGAGGTCGGAATAGCACTAACAACAACAATACAAGTAAATAAAAGGAAGTTGCATCGATTATCGACTTATAATATTATAAAGAAAGATATTATATATTTAAAAAAACCAAATTTTAAAATTTAAATTTTATATGATTTCGCGATTTTTACATAATAAAAAAAATCATCAATCATCAAAAATATGATTTAAAATAAAATCAAAATCGCACATCGCACGATGATTTTGAATCAAATCCAAAAAATCACAAAGGTGATTTTATTTCGTGATTTTAAATCACTTGATTTGAAATACTACCCATCACTAGTGGTAACTCAGGATGGCTAAGTATTTGGGATACGGTTTAAACAAAATGCATGTGGAATCTTCTGAGGTAGCGACAACGCGTAATTTTTAAATTTATTTATCTAGGCATGTATTTTAAATGCCAGAGTATTTATGGCAGGGTGTATAATGCGCTACGGCTATCTTGATCAATCAATCTGATCTTAAGAACTCGATCCAGAAACATATCTGCATGGGTTAGTATTCATGTTGGTTAAACCGATAGATTTTAAGATTAGTTTTGAATGCGGCGACTGCTTCAGTTGATTTAATGGTGCTAGGACAATTCGTCAAATTCAATCAGGCCTTTAGCCCGAAATTGATTTCGTGGAGGTTCAATTTTTTATTTTTCAAAATCAAAACAAACGATAATAATAATGAAAAAATAATTTTTATTTTTATTTTTTTATTTGAAAAAAATCAGCTCAGGCCAACGGCCCCTCGCCGAAACCGAAAACAAAACGAAAACCAGTGCGCCAACCCCTCAATCTAAATTGTAAATTCTATTAACAAAAAAACCGTCCAAGTTTCTCTTAAACTCCTCCACATCCCTTGACATCACAACCTCCTGTGGCAAACTGTTCCATTCCTGGACCACTCTGTTGCAAAAATAAAACTTTCTGCAATCTTTGTGGGCCAGTCTTGTCATCAGTTTTCTTTCATGTTCTCTGGTCTTGGAATATGTGCAGACAGAAAGGGAAGGACAAACTAAATCTCTCGTTTTACTTGTCAACAACTTAAACAACAAAATCAAATCAGCTCTTTTTCTTCTGTAACACAAACTTGGCAATTTCAGTTTCTCTAGTCTCGATTGGTAAGGAAGGTTCCTACAGGATTGTCTTAATCTTGTAGCTCTTCTTTGTACCCCTTCTATCGCATCAATCAATCCCTGTCTATAAGGGCTCCACACCTGTACTCCATACTCCAACTGAGACCTCACCAAAGACTTATACAAACCCACGAAAGCAAAATCCGACAGATATCTAAAATTTCTTGCTATGATACCCAACATTATATTTGCTTTCTTAACCCATCTAAATAATGATGGTTTAAGATTTTATGATGTTATGTAAATCAGTAAAATTTACAATTAAAATATTTTTAATGTTTCTTGGGAGTTTGAACCCGTGAATTTGGACCTGAATTCAATGAATACCAATTGGATCAGGACATTTAAAATATATTTATTTTAATAATAAATGTGCCATTTTTATATTATAATAATATAAATATTACTACAAAATATTTAATATTTTTACCATTAGAATAATTTGTACTCTATTATGTTAATAATTATTGTAATGTTTCCTTAAAGTTATGTCAAGAATTAGTATTAAGTAAAGTACCTGTTGTATCCTTACTACTATGTTCATTTATTGTTACATCTAAACTATAGAAAGTATGAAAGACTAAGTGAGTGGGATTGGTATGGAATGTGAGAAAAGTAAGAAAGCAAAGTTTAACCTAATATATTGTTACTATATGGAACAATAAAAGATACTGAATATTATATTAAACTAATTATTATACCACTCCAACACCTCCCTTCTATATAAAATTATAGTTAAACTTACCTATATCGAAAGGCCAGTAAGTCTTATCCTTGCTGCCTAATCAAGACTCTTTTATTGGTCTCCAGCCAATACCATCTTTTTATACCAAAATTAGATGAAGTGAAAAATTTTGGTAAATTTTGTGTCACAATTGTGAAAGCTTTGAGCCTTAAATTTTACCCACACACTTGGTTCATTATTTCAAATATTACAATCTATATATATATAAAACAAGGATCTTGTGTGTGTGTATGTATTTCTTATACAAATCATTAATCCTGAACCGACTTGATTGAAACGTGAAGCACTTGAGTACGTTGACTATGTGGTCAGTTTAGTCTACTTTGCAAAAAAATCGATAAACTATTTTGCGATTTATTGACAAAAACCTCGTCTGGGCTTATTCCCATAAGAGCTTATGCGACTTTTCAAAGCTGATGAGCTTAGGCGCATGCTGATTAATATTCATGCACGTAAGCTTTTAGTTTATATTGTAAATTTTCCAATTTATAATTTTAAATTTACATTTATATTCTTTATCAATGATTTAATATTAATGTTGTTTTGGTAGCCATCTTATTCCGTTTGTCATTCGTAATTTATTCGTCGTTGCAAAAATTATTTTATTTAGTCGAATACAGATTTCTGTAGTTTTCGTAGTCCTTGAAAAGATTCTTGTACATATGTAAATTTGCTTATACAGTTTGAATAACTTCGCACAGTATGTAATTCTTACTGAACGGGCTCCCTGCAATCCATCGGAAAAGAAATGAAGTTTATTCATTTGAAAATCTTTCCAGGCAAAGCCGGAGAAACAGCTAGTTTATAAATAAATTAAAGCAATTTGAAGATTTATTTTCACATGGAAAGTCCTGTTTGGATGATTCGATTGGATTAATCCTCCTCCTCAGCATGTATAAGGAAGACGATCGAACTCCAAGGTACACGATGAGAAACATCACTCAAGAAATAATTTGCCGCCTCTGGTAGAGCAAAGTGATATTGTCGTGTTTCATGGACATGTCATCTTTGTCAGTTTGATTCTAAATTTTGAAAGATATTTGGCCGTTCTCCATCCGCTTCGAAACAAGACAAAGTTTTGCACAAGCAAACGTTATCACATTAATTATGATCACATTAATCGTTTGCCTAACTATTATGTAAGGATTTCGGCATTTTAACGTGCCGCATACTTTAGCTATGGGAGATGTGCTGCTTTCATTAAGAGAATCAGTCCAACTTATCAAATGTTTGTGGCCGTAACAACTTTTCTTTTTAATTATTTCATACCATTCTCTTTAACTTTATTCTTCTACATCAGCATGGACCACAAATTATATAAAAAAAAGTCGCCATAAAACAGAAAATAAACGAAGTTTCATCTGTTGCTTCTTTGAACGTTTCAAAAATTTTAGAAAATAATTCACAGAAAAATGACAAAGAGACTGGCAAATTTGATCTCGCGAAAGCAAGAAACAACATTTTGAAGACGTCCCTACTTTTGTCAATCATGTTTGACCTTTTTTGGTCAATCTACCAGTGCTTCAGGTTTATAAAACCTAATAATAATAATAATGATAATAATAATAACAATAACTTTGGGTACAATACCGTCCCTGTAGTATTTTTCTGTAATCCTTGTATTTGCCAATTAACCCGTTCATCTATTATTTCAAGTACAAACCGTTTCAACAGTCCTTCAAGACTATTTATCTCCATCTGAACAAGAAGATGATCCGAACGTTTTGATATTTTGACAAATTACAATTTTTAAATTTGATGATGGTGACATTTTCGTTCTATTAAGTAAATCGCATTTGATGTATTTGTTAGGATAACTTTTTAACTTATTTATGTGTTTATTTTGACCTTTGGATGACCTTATGCCTGCTAGCCTTTGAACGTTTTATAAAATGATTTGTGCATATTATATTAATATATTGTAATTATATTTTAATAAGCGTATATATTTATGAACAATTAAAGATTTATTTTATCTTATTTTATTTGATTTTTTTCAAATATTTAATTATTTGAAATATCTTAAAAAAATCACGAAATATAAAATTTTTTAATTGTTTTTGTCTCTATTCACATCATTTAATTTATTTTAAACAATGGTTGACTGAAAAAGTAACAAAACTACAGCAAAAAATGTAACGGAGCCACGTGCCTGATTTAGTTTTTCCACTTAATTGGAGATCAAAATAAGCATGCAAATAATAATTTATTTCACATTTTAAAAAATATTTAGTTGTTCATTGTTCTAAGAAGCATTTTACTTATATATTTCAATATCGAATAATGACTGATTTTCGATGCCAAGGTGGCATGAGAAGGTAAAATTATTTTTAACAAATTTCTGTTTTATAATGCTATTTAGATGCTAGAGCAACATTATTCTTCCATCCAAAGTCAATCGAACAAAAAATTACATTGACGAACTATCCTACTACACAGGCTACTAGGCAAGTTTTGGAACCAATTCAGGCATGCTTTTATTAAAGTTTGACAAGTTCTTAATTTAGCACTGTCATTAAGCGTCAAGCTGTATTAAAAAAATCCGTTCCTGAAAAAATCCTTCCTAGATGCAGTTTTTCCTTTATCAAGGTGTCCATGTTGGCAGTTTTTACTGTATTTCAAAAATGCCAAGATCTTGGCTTACAAACACTGGCAATCCTGCTAAGCACGAAATGACTTCTTTCAAGGAATTTTAGATTATTAATCGCGTAATTATTAACTAATTCGAACCAATATAAAAAACATAATATTTTGCAATTCATGAATAAATATTTAAAAAATTGCTAAGGGCTAAAATTGTAGCTAAATGAAAAACAAATTGTAATTGTAATTATAACTTCATTTATATAGCGCTATATGCATAGCGTCAGAGGCGCTTCTTGTAACCGTTTATGTAGCGCTACTTCCCAACGGCGCTGGCGGCAGTGCAAGCTGGGTTTCGAACACGACATATCACGACTGCTGCCATTACCGCCGTATGCAGGCACGTAACCCATCCGGCTAACCTGCACGCCCACTAAATAAGAATGTTACAATTAATATAAATAAAACTTTTGGTTTTCTAATTGGTAATTTCAAGACGTTATTTCACATTAAATTGACTGGAAAGATCATAATTTTAGAAAATAAATGGTAGATTCAACATTCTTTTGTCACGTAACTTTAATACATCAACTTCCTTTTGTTCTAAGAATTTAATTGAGACCAATCAATGGCTATTTGGCTGAAAAACAAAATTAATTACTTGCCAATTTGAAGCCAAGCATCTCCTTATAAAATCAGTCAGACTTTACTAAGAACTGTTACAATGCGATTCAAATATAATTGATTTTATTAGAATATTGTAATAAACAATATAACTGCTTTAATTTTCAAAACATATAAAAACCAATTTTTACTTGTTTAATTCTGTTTCAAAGAATGAATTCCAGTTTGTTTGAAAGTACAACTTCGCTTGTTGCTGCCCAAAGAAATTCAAGTACTTCAAACATCACAATTCTTAACACTCGGATGGATCCATTCATGAATGACGCTTGCAATGCTATTGGTTTCGTGGCATTCTTTGCCAACTTTATGGTTGTTTCGGTTTTTCTGGCTTTTAGAAAAAAACTCGCCAAGCAAATGACCACCGCCAGTAGTAATTTCCACATAACTTGGCAGGTATTCACAATGATTAAGTTATAAATTTAACTAAACTAGTTAAACCCATTTAGTTGATTAAATATTATTTAATCAATTGTATTATTGTTAATTGTATTACCTTTCGACAATATATTGAGCAATTAAAATTGTAAAAGTGTTTTTTTTTAAGATTTGAATATTTCAAAGATTATTTTTTGTGCTCATTTCAAAACAAACTGTTTAACATAAAAGTTGCTTTATATTTACATGGAAAGTCCTGTGTGGATGGATCAATTGGAATGTTCCTCATTCTCCAGATTCAAACGGAAGACGATGGAACAACCAGGTACGCGATGGAAAACATAGCTCACGAATTCCTTTGCCGCATCTGGCTCAGCAAAGCAATCATGTTAATCTTCATGGACCTGTCAGCTTTGTCCATTTTGATGTTGAATTTCGAAAGATATTTGGCTATTGTTCATCCGGTTTTCCACAGAACAAAGTTTTGCAGAAGCAGACGTCTGTCGTTGATTATGATCATATTTATTGTTTGTCTGACCGCCATCTATAGATTATCTTACGGTATTTCAACATGCCGGATACTTAGCGATGGGAGATGTGCCGTATTCATTGAGAGAATCAGTCCAACTTATCAGATGTTTGTGGCCGTATCAACCTTTCTCCTTAACTACGTCATACCATTAACTCTCACTATATTCTTTTACATCAGCATGGCATTCAAGTTACACCAAAAAATTGCACCCGACCAGTGGAAAATTAGCGAAGTCTCGTCCGTCGCTTCTCTGAGCGTTTCTTACATTTTAGAAGAAAATAATTCACAGAAGAAGGAGAAACAAACTGACAATTTTGATCTCGTGAAAGCTAGAAACAACATATTGAAGACATCAATTCTTTTGTCACTTTCGTTTATCGTTTGTTGGTCAACCTTCCAGATCAATAACTTTATATTTTTCTTTGCCGCAATCCCTACTATTATCATTCCTTTGAACTACTTCTCGTTAATCATGGTATTTGCCAACAGCTGCATTAACCCATTCATCTATTGCCTCAAGTACAAACCATTTCAACAGTGCGTGAAAACAATTTATGTATATCTGATCAAGAAGTTGCGAAAGTTTTTTTTAAATTTTAATTGTGGTATTTAATGAATGATAGTGATATTGTTCTGTCATTATATCTCCTGCTTTTGATGTAATTTTGGTTAACATAGTTGTTTAAAGAACAGTTTCCATTTTGATTTTTGGATTACGGTTGTCTTTGTGCATGCTTGTGAACGTTTTAAAATATATATCTATGAACGAGTTATAATAAAAATGTATTCAATAAAAAAGTTTCATAATTATTTATATATTAAAATTAACTGTTTATTAACATTCAACGCATAGCTAGATGAGTAGGAATGTGTTACAGCAACATGATTCTAATCTGTTCTGTTATCCTGAGAAGCGAAGTCTTAGACCATGGATTATGTTTTTATTTATCCCTGTACTTTTAAAACGGTGCTTTAAAAATTATTAAATAAGAATTGAACAAAGAGTAATTTCAATGAGGAATTTTTATAGAATTTTTTAATGGATGTTAACATCATTAAATCTCCTGTAACGAGCAATTTCTACATTAATGATCATTCTTTTCGTCACAAATCGTGATCTTGAAATTGTTTTTATTCCTGTTTCTTAAAGGAAAAAGTAGTGAAAAAATATGCTTCAATATCTCTTAGTCTTCTAGTTGCACCTGTCATTTCATGTTGATTCAATAAATTATGGATAATTACAAGAAACATTTGGAATTTTTTTAAAGAGTTTTACTTGCAAGAAATATTTTAATTGCGTTCTAAAAACTTAAGAGGCAAATGATTAGAAAATGTTTAAATCAATAAAGCAAAAAAAAAGATACAAAAAATACAAAAAGAGACAACGGATGAATCATAATAAATCGTTTTATAAAACCGCTTCAATCGAATTTTTGTATTACATCAACCGATCTCTTAAATACATCATCATACAGTTTCTAACCCTATTCTCAAGGTTGTTTTGAAATGGTTTGTACTTGAGACAATAAATGACAGGATTGAAACAATAGTTCAGAAAGACCATGAGAAACTAGAAATGGCAAAAAGCACCTCCTAGACTTGCCATTCCAAAGAGGTACATAGTTTAGCAGACCTGGTTTGGAGACCAACACATTTTTGAAGTAGCAAACAACATGGCCGAGGTTTTCAGGACATTAATAATAATAAGTCAATTTTAATTTGTCATGGTAGATACTTAGGCCTGACTATAATAAATGTAAAAACCAATTAAGGTTGAAATTAAAATCAGTACTCTCACTTCATAGATTAAGAAGTGGTAACTCAGTATGGTTAAGTGTTTGGGAGACGGTTAGTTAAACCCATAGGTTTTAAGATTGGTTTTGAATGCGGCGACTGCTTCAGATGATTTAACGGTGCTAGGACAATTCGTCTCAAACAATTCAATCAGTCCCGTAAGCAAAAATTGATTTTATGGGAGTTATTTTTGTTATTTTTCAAAATCAAAATCTAAAGAAATAATTTGTCGCCTCTGGTAAAGCAAAGTGATATTGTCGTGTTTCATGGACATGTCATCTTTGTCAGTTTGATTCTAAATTTCGAAAGATATTTGGCCGTTGTCCATCCGCTTCAAAACAAGACAAAGTTTTGCACAAGCAAACGTTATCACTGCTTAAGATCACATTAATCGTTTGCCTAACTATTATGTAAGGATTTCGGCATTTTAACGTGCCGCATACTTTAGCGATGGGAGATGTGCTGCTTTCATTAAGAGAATCAGTCCAACTTATCAGATGTTTGTGGCCGTATCAACTTTTCTTTGTAATTATTTCATACCATTCTCGTTAACTTTATTCTTCTACATCAGCATGGTCCACAAAGTACGTCCAAAAATCGCTGACAAACAGAAAATAAATGTATTTGCCAATAGCCGCATTAACTCTTTCATCTATTATTTCATACACAGTACAAACCTTTTCAACAGTCCGTCAAGACGATTTATCTCTATCTGAACAAGATGATCCGGAAGTTTTGATATTTTGACAAATTACAATTTTTAAATTTGATGATGGTGACATTTTCGTTCTGTTATGTAAATCGCACTTGATGTATTTGTTAGGATAACTTTTTAACTTATTTATGTGTTTATTTTTACCTTTGGATAACCTTATGCCTGCTAGCCCGTGAACGTTTTATAAAATGTTATATGCATATTATATTATATTAATATATTATAAATATATTTTAATAAACGTAGATATTTATGAACAATTAAAAATTTATTTTTATCTTATTTTATTTGAATTTATTATGTTTCTGGTACTTCAATTACTTTAAGAAACATTTCAGTTTTTCAAATATTTAATTATTTAAAATACTTTAAAACAATCGTTAAATAAACCATTTGTTAAGTGTTTGCTCCTACATTCAGATTATTTAATTTATTTTAATCAATGGTTGACTGAAAAAGTAACAAAACTATAGCAAACAGTGTCACGAAACCACGTGCCTGATTTAGTTTTTCCACTTAATTGGAGATCAAAATAAGTATGTGCAGAAAATAATTTATTTCAAATTTTAAAGAATTTCGTATTAAAGTTTTTGAAATATAAAGCCAGCATGTTACATTCGCTAGCCGTTATCTGGAAATATTTCGTTTCTCAAATGGCTGAATAAATCCATGCAACAATTATTTGGTTCTTCATCTTATTTGGGTTTTAATTGAAATTAAATAATTCAAAAATCATTTCAAGGAAAAAATGAATTGATGTCTGGTGATTTGATTAGTGAATTCAATTCCACAGGCCAAAGCTGCACAAGTTTTTCTAAGTAACCAGACTGCAGACATTTACAAAACCCTGGAACCTGTTGCTTCACAGATGTCCCCTCCTCGTAATGTCAATGAACTTTTATTTGAACAAATTATGACTTATATGGAGTCAACTTTCAACCCAACTACATTCCTGGTAAGAGAGAGGTACAAGTTTTGGACAAACTGCAAAAGGAAACCAGGTGAGTCAATTCATGAACTGGCGAATAGAATAAGACAAGCAGCTGCTACTTGTGACTTTGCAAACATTAGCAACCCTCTGGACGAATCTTTACGAACTAATTTCGTATGCAATGTTCGAAATGAAGCTCTATTCAGAATTCCAGAAAATGAGCTCAATTTTGGAAAAGCTGTGGGAATTGCTGCCAAGTTTAAGAGGGATGTGTACTACATCAGAACCATCCAAGGACCAGACTCATTGAAACAAGAGATCAGATTTGGTAATTCCTCCGAAACATTTGAAATTGACAGCGGTGCTGGAGATAATTTCTGTGATATCAAAGTCTGGAAAAGGTTGGGCTCTCCTAAACTGACACCTGCAAAGAAACATTACCACTCTGCTACAGGAAATAGAATTTTTATAAGAGGAGTTTTCACTACTCAGGCTGCAACATCAAACGATTCAACTTGGAAGCCAATTACAATTAATATTACCAACATCGAGGGTCTGAATCTGATTGGCCGAACATCCATTGAACAACTACAAATTGGTGTAAACAAACTTTTGAAGAAAGTTAATTTAATTTCAACAGCTTCAACGTCATCAATGACACGAGAATGTCCTTCGTGCCAAGAACACCAAAACAGCCCTCCAGAAGAAACAAACGCTTCTTGGACTGTTCCAGATAGGCCATGGAGCCGTATCCACCTTGACCATGCCATTAACTTTCTTGGCACAAACTGGTTGGTGGTAGTGGATGCTTTTTCCAAATATCCCTGCATTCATCCTACAAAAGCAATTACAGCTTCGGCTACTATGGAATTGCTAGAGAAAGATTTTGCACATTTTGGGTATCCCCTTTCAATCGTAACGGACAATGCCCGTGCATTCACTGGAGAGGAATTTCAAACTTACATGAAGGAGAGAGGAATTCAACACCTGACGGGTGCTCCTTATCATCCTGCTACAAATGGACAAGCAGAGAGATTTATCCAAACTTTCAAACGATCCTTGTCCAAAACGTCATTGCCAGTGGATGTTGCATTACAAGAGTTTTTGATGCAATACAGAAGGACACCGTTGGATACTGGACAGTCACCAAGCCAACTACTGCACGGTCGACAAATTAGGACAAAAATAGATGCTCTACGCCCCATTTACAAAGAGGAAAAAAGGCAACAAAATTCAGCCAAGTATTCGATGGGACAACCGTGCTACATTAAATACTACGGCCCTCGGAGAGACCGTCAGCCAAGGTGGGTTCCTGCCACCATTTTCAAGAGACTGGGCAGACGACACATGCTAGTGAAATCCGTTCCACATGGACTGTTGTGGAAGAGACATGTGGAGCAGATTCGTCCCAGGTACGGGGTAGACCAAGATAATGATCCGGGTGATTATCATTGGAACAGGCCATCGGACAAAATCAACCTTCCTACGACCAAGAAACCAAGGAAGAGAGTGAGATTTGCTGGGCCTGAAAATTTCGAGACCACTGTCAAAGAACGGACTCTTCCGAGAAGGTCAGAACGCCTCAGGCAAAAGTCCAACCGGGGACTTTAACTTGGTGGAGAGGTGTTGTGTCCGCATGAATATTGTGGACTACTTTTAGTTGCACTTGACCTAGATGTTGTTTACGTTTCGAGTCGAGATTGCCGCGAGTTTCAGTTCTAATAAAGTGGTCTTGTTATATTACAATTACGAGTTATCTCTTCAGCATCCAATACACAAATGCAACAGTTCTTATTGTCCTAGTTTCATATGTTTTGAAGAGGTGAGTTTTTAGCTAGCATTTGAAGTACTGCAGAGATGATTGGGTTCTCACGAAGGTAGAAAGTCCGTTCCATATAGCAGCGGAGGCCAACGACTCAGTCTAGGTTGCCTAGGGATGACTTGTTGACTGGTCATAGATAAATATTCGGTGTCAATCTTAATTAATTACTGTACGTATGTTTTACGTAAGATTCGATCGCTAATAACGAGTTTATGGACAAAACAATGCTGAAGCTAAGATCAATACTCTCCTTTCACGGAACATGCAACTCAGCCTAGTTATGAAAGACCTTTTTTATTGCACAATAAAAAACAGATCTTAGTAATATTTTCTAGAAGACATCACACTCACAACTGTTGACCACGCTAGCAATCTTAGTGTCATTAAATTTTCGACTTCGCAATGTCAACATTCAATATTGACTGATTTTCAAATAATTCTGAGGATTCTTCTCAACAAAGTTTTCTGCGATTGTATTAGATTACTACTTGAGTACTGGTCTGCCAGTTCAGGAAGCTTCACCAAAAAATACTCGATTGGAGAGCATCGAAAAGTTTAAAAAGAGATTTAACTCTGAAGTCAGCCAACTAAATACCATGTTCATCTAAAGGCTTTGAAACTCAAATCACTCGAAATTAACGCCGCTATCTAACAGCGATCTCTGTTTATTATACAAAATAATCAATAATCTAATATCAACTGACCACAATATTAAATACCTCATTTATTTACGTTGAATAAGCGCAATAAATACGACATCTGGCGAGCAAACATGCGGAGCAACTTTATCTGAAGCACCCGTTGACTTTAGATTTAAAGCATGTGAACGACTTGGTTAGGCCTGGATTAACCATTAGGTAAACAAGGCCTGGGGCACCAAGCGTTTAGGGGCACCAAGTCATTCCGATATATAAATCTGGAGATTATAGTCAATTCAATAATTATAGGCCAATTTCCACCTTACCCTATTTTTCCAAGCTCATTGAAAAAATTGTATATAATAGGCTGTATGATTATTTTGATAAATTCAATCTTTTTAATAATTCGCAATATGACTTTAGGAAGAATCATTCTACCTATACGCCTCTTTTGTTACTTCAGTCTGATATTTCTAATGCAGTAGACTCTGGGGAAGTTCTCAGTACCTTTTTCCTTGATCTAAAAAACGATTCGTCAGCAGAGAATCCTGGTAAGAAAGGCTTCTTCAGGTAAATTTTCAGCAAATCAAATTAGAAATGAACTTGATTTAAGAATTTGTAAAAGTACAGTGTTAAATTATTTGAGATCTAGTGGTATTTTATTATATGAAAAAAGATTAAAGATTCCAGCTTTTAAAAACCATCACAAGTTGGCAAGAGTGGAATGGGCCAAAACCATGCTCTCCAACAGAGATGGTTGGGACAATATTATTTTTTCAGATGAGAAGAAATTTAACCTGGATGGACCTGATGGTCATCAGTTCTATTGGCATTACCTCAGATTAGAAAAAGAAACATTTTTTAGTCGAAATCATGGAGCAGGATCGGTGATGATTTGGGGAGGAATTTCCAGGGAAGGATTGACTGAATTAGCCTTTCTGGATGGGAGACAGTCTTCTGTGGATTACATCAAAGTTTTAGAATATCATCTGTTGCCTTTTGGGGAAGATTATTATGGAGGAAATTTTATTTTCCAGCAAGATAATGCCCCGATCCACACTTCCAAGTTGACAAAGACATTTTTCCAGAGGAGAAATTTGAAAGTTATGAGTTGGCCAGCTTGTTCCCCGGACTTAAATCCTATAGAAAATGTTTGGGGAATGTTGTCAAAACTTGTTTACAACAATGGAAGGCAGTTTCATTCAAAATCTGATCTGGAAAACGCCATTAGGAGTGCCTGGAAAGAACTGGACAGAAATTTCTTAAAAACTCTTATAAAATCAATGGAAAATAGATGTTTTAAAGTTATTGAAAATAAAGGAAACATTATTTCATATTAATAAACTTTTTTCCTGTTTTTTTCACAAAGTTTTTAGTCATTTTTCGATGATTTTTGCAAGTATCTTTTATGGTTATTGGACGCCCCGAAATCACGTTTTTTTAATTTTAAAATTAATGCACGAACATATTTTGATGAAAATTTAAGAGATAATCACAAATATATAAATACATAACATATTAAAATTTCCCTACAATCAAACTTTTCTTTATCGAGTTATTACGAAATAATGGGGTGTCCTTATGGTTTCTGTCCTGACTTTATATATGAATGATTTCAATTACACATCTAATTTGTTTAAGGTATTATTACATGCTGATGACATTGCCGTTTATACTTCTGGTAACAACACTAATACTCTTATTCAATCTGTAAACAAGGAACTTTATAATATCAATAACTGGATCATTGCTGATCGACTTTCAGTTAACGTAGCTAAACCAAATTTTATTATTTTTTGTTCTCCAAAAAAAGCCATACTTTGTGATTCTCTCCCTTCCACAAATAATATTGATCTTACAAGAGTCACTAGCTTTCGTTATCTTGGTATTATACTTGACGAACACCTATCCTGGCTTGATGAAATAAAAACATACAAGGCGAATAGCTAGGAATATTGATATCATTGCCAGAATCCGTCCTTTTATAAGTACCAAGACAGCTTTACTACTACATTTTTCACTTATTTATCCTTACTGCAATATTGTATGGGCATCTACTTATCACACTCGTTTAAACCAATTATTTATTTTACAAAAGCGTATCATCCCCATAATATTTATTAAATCTTCAATAAATGCAAAGACTTCAAACTGCTCTATTTATATTCTCTTATAATAAGATTACCCTTCCAGAAAAAATTGTAGGTCTTATGTCAAACCTTCATACTCCCTCCGTCATACCCATGAATATACTCCATCTTTTGTGAAAACCACCGTCAAGCTCTTTTCAATAACACGCTAAGGACCTAGACCCTCACCCATCAAAAATCAGACACAGACTGGAACATTCATACTATTTATTATTTAAATTGTCTTTGAAATTGTACTTAGTTTGTGATATTCTCGATTAATTGTTAGTTTGACAGGTTTATTATTGTTCTTTCAATTAATTGATATTTCTGGGTCAGCTTGCCAGCGGAAGCTTGCGTTTTCTTAAAGCTCATCCATGAGTTCTTTATTTAATCGACCTGTTGGTTTTTTTTTTGTTGTTTGCTTTGTTTCATACATTAGATTTATATACTTATAAAATTTATTGGACTCAGACAAATATTTCGAGCGATTATCGAGAAAAAACTGGAAATATAGATTATTACAAAAAAACACCAAGGAGCACAAATTTTCATATTTATTAAAATCGAACCTTTAAATTATTATTTATGTGAAAGTCAATAATGTCTTTTAACTTTTTTCTTAGTAATTAACTCTTGAACTCCATTTTTTAATGAATTCAAGAAAGATGTCATGTTCTTTTTATCCAGTTTGTTCCAGGCCTTATTCAAAACTTCTTTCAGCCCCTGAACACTGAAATATTGCATTCCATTGGAGTATACCTTCCCAGCAAGTAGTCCCCGCACTTTTACTATGGGTTTGAAGTTTATGGAGCTGGCCACTTTAGAACATTTAAATTTCTCACCTGGAGAAAAGTTTTTGTAATTCTTGATGTATGTAGCGGGGCATGCTGAAAAATAACTCATCTCCAAACTTATCATACAGCTGAAAGAGATACTGATACAATGTTTCAACATATTTCCAGTGAGTTCTGATTCTCCTCCAAGAAAACTAGTTAAGATGAGTTTCGCGAGGAAATGGTAGCCCAGACTATCATTGAGCCACCTCCAAAATTCCTTTAAAAAATTGTTTAAAAAATGTTATCTGACACCGTCCAAATATTTATACCAGTCTGGACCATCCAAATTTAATTTTTTTTCATCTGAAAATATAAAAGTTTTCATTTCCGAACTCACCATCTCTTATTCCCATATTAACTGGATCTTCTCGCGAGTCTCCATTAGAAGTGGCTTGTGCTGACGCTTAACAAACTTTAGAAAACTACACTTCTAAATGCATCTGAATATGGTCTACCGACTAACCTCGAAAATTAACTTAATTTTTAAGTCTACTTTTGAGCTTAACCCCTTGTAAGCTTCATTGGTAATGAGCTTTAAAGTAGCAGGCCCCAAATAACCTGTTGGTGATGATTGGTTGATTCGTCAATCAGCTGATTCAACCACACGACCTAGATTTTATTTCGGTGTTTTGTTGATAGGTTGAATCATTTTTACCAACTTCACGGACAGCGCGCCAGTCAAAGAAGGGAATGCATTACCGCATGATGAAGAAATATGCGTTAATAAATAAATGTGGATAATATTTGCGGATGAGATTTGATCGAATATTGTTATTTACTTGCTAACATTACATAAGACCTTTCCACCACTTTAAAAAAATATTGTTAAAAATATAATCTAAAAATATTAAATTCTTAGTGACTCAGGCGACCCCTGGCGAAAGCATCAGCCGAACAAACAGGTTGAGAACCGCTGATCTAGAGGGTGAGTAAATAAGAAACGTCCGTGGAAACTGAGGGAGTAGCTGGAATTAATTAATTAATCTCCCACTTACTGAAATTTCCTGATAATAATTCAACTCAAAACGGTCATAAAAGCATTCAACCACTTTTCATTTAATTAAATTTTTAAGCAGTTATCGGTTAATGTATTCAACTCCTAAAAACTAATTTTTTTAAAGATACATTGACGGGGCCGTTTTGACAGAGTTTTTCATCCTGGGCCATTTTGTCCTGGGCAATTTTGACGGGTCACCCTACTCCACAGCCAAATAGTCAAGTTTTGGAACCATTTCAGGCATTTTATTAAAGTTTTATTAAAGTTAAAGGCTTTTATTAAAGTTTGGCAACTGTTTCTAATAACAAAAAATTTTTTGATTTAGCCCTATCATTAAGCGTCGAACTGTATTTAAAAAAAATCGTTCCTAGACGCAGTATTTCATCTATCAAGATGTCCATGATGACAGTTATTACTGTGTTTAAAAAATGCCAAGATCTTGGCTTACAAACTTAACACTAGCCATCCTGCTAAGTACACGAAGTGCTAGTGACTTCTTTCAAGGAATTTTAGATTATTAATCACGCAATTGTTAGCTAATTCGACCCAATATACCTCGATCACATAATATTTTTCAATTCAATAAATATTTTTAAAAATGCTATGAGCTAAAATTTTAGCTAAATGAAAAATAAATAAATAAAAATGTTACAATTTATAATATTAATTTTATAAATATAAATAACACTTTCGGTTTTCTAATTGATAATTTCCAAGACGTTATTTCACAATAAATTGACTATAAAATTAAATGATAGATTCAACATTATTTTGTCACGTAACGCTAATTCATCTACTTCCTTTTGTTCTAAGAATTTAATTGCTACCAATTAATGACCATTTGGTTGGAAACAATTAATAACGTGCCAATTTGAAGCCAAGAAACTCCTTATAAAATTAGTCAGACTTTGCTAAAAACTGTTATGCTGCGAATCAAATATAATTGGTTTCATTAGAATATTGTAATAAACAACACCACTGCTATAATTTTCAAAACATATAAAAACCAATTTTTACTTATTTAATTCTCTTTCAAAAAATGAATTCTAGTTTGTTTGAAAGTACAACTTCGCTTGTTGCTGCCCAAAGAAATTCAAGCACTTCAAACATCACAATTCTTAACACTCGGATGGATCCATTGATGAAGGACGCTTGCACTGCCATTGGTTTCGTGGCATTCTTTGCCAACTTTATGGTTGTTTCGGTTTTTCTGGCTTTTAGAAAAAAACTCGCCAAGCAAATGACCACCGCCAGTAGTAATTTCCACATAACTTGGCAGGTATTCACAATGATTAAGTTATAAATTGAACTAAACAAATTAAATCAAATTAGTTAATTAAATAATATCTATATTATATAATAAATAGTAATATTATGGTGTTACATTACAATATTATAGTATATATATAATTCGTTATTTTCATCAAGCATTGACAAGTTGTGCATTTTCAATTATTAAAATTTGTGCATAAATTAAAGTAGTTGATTTATATATACATGGACAGCCCTGTGTGGATGGATCAATTGGCCTGTTCCTCATCCTCCAAAAGCAAACGGAAGATAATGGGACTATCAGGTACACAATGGGCAACATAGCCTATGAGTTCCTTTGCCGCATTTGGTTCAGCAAAGCAATCATGTCATTCTTCATGGACCTGTCAGCTTTGTCCATTTTGATGTTGAATTTTGAAAGATATTTGGCTATTCATCCAATTTTCCACAAAACAAAGTTTAGCAGAAGCAGACGTCTGTCGATGATTATGATCATATTCAGTGTTTGTCTGACCGCTATCTTTAGATTTTCTTTCGGCATTTTAACCTTCCGCATACTTCGAGATGGGAGATGTGCTGCTTTCATTGAGAGAATCAGTCCAACTTATGAGATGTTTGTGGGCGTGTCAACCTTTCTCCTTAACTACATCATTCCATTCACTTTCACGTTATTCTTTTACATCAGCATGGCACTCAAGTTACACCAAAAAATTGCACCCGATCATCAGGAAATTAGCAAAGTCTCTTCCGTTGCTTCTCGGAGCGTTTCTTACATTTTAGAAGAAAATAATACACAGAAAAACGAGAAACAATCTGGTAATTTTGATCTCGTGAAAGCTAGAAACAACATATTGAAGACGTCGATTCTTTTGTCTATTTCGTTTGTTATTTGTTGGTCAACCTAACAATTCAATAGGTTTTTATATAACTTTGCAGTGATAACTTTGGATAGCCCTGCTTTTTACTATTTCTCATTAATCATGGTCTATGTCAATAGCTGCATTAACCCGTTCATATACTGTCTCAAGTACAAACCTTTTCAACAATCCGTGAAGACAATTTATCTATATATGACCAAGAAGATGCGAAAGTTTTTTCTTTCTGTAAAATAATATTGTTGTATTTTGTGATTCATTTTGCCCTGTTATTTTATCTGCTATTTTTGATGTATTTTTCGTTATTTTTGGAATAGTTGGCTAAAGAGCAGATTCCATTTGGATTCTTGGATTATATTGTTGTCATTGTGCTTGCTTGTGAACGTTTAATATCTGTTTTAAGAGTTAGAATAATGATGCATTCAATCAAAACGAAAATAGTTTAAAGATTATTTATACATTAAAAATAAACTGTTTATTAGCACAACTAGATGGTTGGGATGGTGTTTCCCGCCAATAGGATTTGAAAAACAGTTCAGAAAGATCTTGAAAATTGAAAAATGGTAAAAAACACTTACTAGACTTGCCATTCCAAAGTGGTATATGGTGTAGTAGACCTGGTTTGGATGCCAACACAAAATTAAAATAGCGACAACATGGCCGAGGTTTTCAGGACATTAATAATAATAAGTGCATTTGTAGAGCATCATAAGCGTCAGCGTCAGGGCAGGGCCGGCCTTAGGTAATTGGAGGCCTAGGCCCTAGGCGAAGTGAATTTGGTAGCCCCAAATGAAGTAGAAAAATAATAAATAAATACGAAAAAAATAAAATTACGCAATATAGTAAAAACTACCTGTATTTATACCTAAATCAACAAATAACTGAAATATATACAAACATATTCGTGCAGATGTTACAAACCTTCAAAAAATCAACTTTTCGTGCTTTGATGGCAGCAAAGTCTGCAATAAATTATGAATATTCCAGAGACTGGACAATATCTCGTTTGATAGATATTATTGCCAGACTGTTCAGGCGTTCTTGCGTCATATTAGTTTTCAAATAGTTTTTTATTTATTTCAACTTTGAAAAACTTCTTTCCTCAGATGCAACAGTAATCGGAATTGTCAATGCTATACGAAGGGCTATAGCGACATTTGGAACAGCCGTATTCAAACCATGATCATAAATAAAACGTAATGCATCAAGAGAAGACGAAACAGTATCTGGAACAATGTTGGAAAATATTTGTAATTTACCACTTAAATCCTTCAGATCAATATCTGAACAAGATGTATCGGTGAGCGCTATATTCAAATTCATGCAACATTTCATCAAATCGTTTTGGTCGAAAGATATTGGGTAAAGATATTGCACTGATTGGGTGAATGTTTTGACTTTGGTCGTAGTTGTGGTATTGAAATGTTTAGTTAGCATGTGTTGCATGACATTTTCCTCTTAATTTGGAAAATTATTTATTATCTTCTCTGTTTGCAGGGAATACCTATTCTGATATTTATTGCTTAAAACAACAAAATATTAACTGTGAATCTTAATCTTTTATGGTAGATAAGTAGACCTGACGATAATAAATGTAAAATCCAATTAAGGTTAAAACTAAAAATCTCACTTCACTCACTTCATGGATTAAGAAGTGGTAATTCAATATGGCTAAGTATTTGGGATACGGTTTAAACAAAATGCATGTTTAATCTTCTGAGGTAGAGATAGCGCAATATTTATTTATTTATCTAAACTTGTATTTTAAGTGCCAAAGTTTTTACTTTTTCAGGATGTAACAGGCTATCTCGATCAATCAGCTCTTGCTCGATCTCAGTCTGAACTGGATCAAAAAACATTGTATGTGGTAAAACAGTCACTTTAATCATTGCCTTATTCATCAATTTGCCTCATCAATTTGTGTCATGAACTTGTATGTAACTGTAATTAATTGATGGCAGCTATAGTAAACTGGAAGGTGTACTATTTCACGGTTTTTTGTCATAATTATTCAACTAAATTATACAAATAATCAGTCAGAAAACCAATAATTATTCCTCACCTTCAGCTAAGCCTTAAAATTCGTCGAAAGTCGTCGAAAGAACTTCAAATTCATTTTCGGCTCTTGCTGGATCGCACTTTGTTTCATCATCAGATTGGTCACCCTCCTCCTTCCCTGCAGACTTAACGCCAGCCTTTCTAAGGCCACTCAAAATCAAATCCGGTGACACTTTGTCCCATGCTCATGCAACCCATATGCCTTGGATTACATGGCCTTCCTGACGCGTCCAGACGGTGTGCAGATATGTTTGCTACACTGCATCCATTCCTCCCACTCTGACCTGACATTTTTTCAACGATTTGTAGTATTGATATCATCAAGTTAATGCAAGTTTTTGAATTGGTGTTTTGTAACAATACCCAGTGGATGCAGTTTGGAACACCCAGAGTGATTGCAATGCGACAGACATGAATTTTGAGATACAAGAGGGGCCTGCCTTGAAATCATTAATTTTGCTCTCACGAGCCGACATCCTGGCTGTTAACTGAACAGCTTTTGTTGAAAATCCTCGGCTTTTCTTCATTTATCCAGGACCCACTGCTTTAAATCAGCCTCTAATTTTGGCCATTTCACATTTAGGCCATGACATGCACGGTTTCTCGGGTTCAGTTTCTCAAGCATGCATTCGTTTTTTCTCCATTCGCGAACCGACATTTCATTAACGTTGAACTCCCGAGCAGCTGGTCTGTTGCCTTTGTCTTTTGCCCTAGAAAGACTTAAAGCTTGTAGGCGGCAGTGTGTGAGTTACGTTTACCAGCCATTTTCTTATCGACCTCGATATTGCAATTACGAGCACTTCTATCTATCATTGTATCTATCACTTCAAGCATCGGTGGCTCACCCAACGGAAATTTTTTGTCAACTTTTATACTTTATTGTTTTATGTTATATACTGCTTCAATTAAATATTTGTATTTAAGTAATTTAAAATTAATATTGTACACTTGTTTCTTGCTTTAAGTAATGTCATGCACTTAGCATAATTCATCAACGTTTCTCATTGAATTCGATTTTATTTTGAGCATGGTGATGAAATGAAAAATAAATTTAATTAAAACATACATTACACGTGATTAGTTAATAAATATCTTTAGCCAGAAGAAAAAATGTGCCTATTAGTGCGTGTTTTATCAGTGAGTTTTACGCAAATTGGAAAATCTGCGTGTGACTTTCGTGAAAATACAGTAATTTGAAATGCTGCTGGACTGAAACTGTAAGCGAAAGAAAATTTAGTAGAAAAAAAAGAATAGGAATGTTACAATTAATAGAAATAATACCTTTAGTTATTTAAATGATAATTTAAACAAAAAATTGTTTTCAAATTACTTTATTTACTATTCAAAATGTCGTGCAAACAATATTCATTGAGTGGAAGTGTATTGCTTTTTGTATTTAACTACTTTCAGGGTCAGTCTGATAGCAGAAGCTTATGCTTCCTTAAGGCGGGCCCGTTGGGTTTATTTGAATTTATTTAGTGATTTCGCTTTTTGTTTTTTCTGTATATATAACGGCTTGCTTGTTTGATTCAATCTACTCATAAACCAGAAAAAAAGTTAATTCAAAATAAAGCCTTCTAAATATTATACTTCAATCAAAATTCAGATTTCAACGAGAATTGTTGCAAATTTATTTGATTTAAGTAAACTATTCAATAATAAACTATTAAACACTTTGATTACTTTTCGGAACATTTAAAAACAAATCTTTATTTGTTAAATTCTATTACAAAGAATGAATTCCAGTTTTTTTGGTAACCACTTCTGTGGTTTCCGACAGAAATTCAAACACGTCAATCATCGCAATCCTTAACACGCGGACACATCCATTGATGAAGGACGATTGCACTGCCATTGGCATTCTCTGCCAACTTTATGGTTGTTTCGGTTTTTCTGGCTTTTAGAAAAACACTCGCCAAGCAAATTACCACCGCCAGTAGTAATTTTCACATAGCATGGCAGTTATTCACAATGATTAAATTATAAAATCAACTAAACAAGATTAATCAAATAAGATTAAATTAAATTAGATAATATTATTTAACTAGCAACAGCCGCGCAGAACATCTGAGCTTGTAGAACCGATTAAAATAATAATATTTATTTCAAAATAAATTTAATGTCGAAAGTGGTTTGCGTTTTAGTTTACAGTTCTTAAAACATAATTTTAGTAAATTCACGTGTTATTTTAAACATTTTAAGGTTTTTTTTTTTACGCAACAGCAATTGATATTTGATATTGGTAACAGCAATATGTACATACATGTTGCCAACAACAAAAAGCACGTGTAAACCAACAGATTTACCAATATGCTCGATTCTAATTATTTTGTCCTATATTGCAAAGACAAAGATCGCTCACAAAATTCCCCATAAAATATGTGAGGGGTGAAGTCAATTTACAAAAACATTTACAGTGTCAAAATTCACGAGTATTTTTATTGTTGTTGTCCAAAACAGTTTCATCTCCTACAAAAAAACCATACCGTCGCATTTTCTGTAGCATTCTACCGTCTCACCGGCAGAGGAAAGCTTCGTCCGCATCTTCACCTTCTTTGTCATTACTGCATGCAAATATGCTTGTCTGTTCTGACTGTACTCTTGATACTATGTCTTCATCGGTGATCACACCATCAGTAACGACGTCTTTGTATTATAGTTGTCCATGTAATCTCGGAATTCCTGGAAAGTGATGGTCCCTCCAAATAATCTCGTTATTCAGCGGACGTTAACACGCCTACGTACTCGATAGTGATGACTCCTGTTCTTCCTCTTACGAGATAGCATCTGCAAGGCTTGATTTTTCCCCGATTCTACATGACCATATGTCTGAAACGGAAATATCACTATCAGAACTATCCTGAATAATGCAGTTCCTCTAGAAGTTCGAGTTTGTTTCCTTTTTCATGTCATTCTAAGCTGAACTCAAGAGGCTCATTGCATCTAGAAGGAAAGCCTTGTGTGCCTTCTTTTCATCATGAAGCAGATATTGGCGTATCAATAATTTCTTTAAGCACTTGAATTATTCCTTGGCCCATTGGTTGGAGATTACTTATTGTATTAAGTGGGAGGTAAAACATCCTAATGGCCTTGAGACCAGGAATATCCGGATGAGCTCTATAGTTGTCCACGATTGGTGCCACTTTCTTTTTTCTGCTTTCTGTTCCACTTTTCACAGCTTCAGTGAATAGATCCAGGATCTTGGTTGACCATCGTAATCTGAACTTTAGTATGCGTAATGCATCTGGGATTCTTGGACTTTCCTATAATGGAGAGCGGGTGTTTTTGGTTTCCTTCCATGTTAGCAGAAACTAGCACAGCAAGTGGTCCTTCGACTTTTTTCCACCTTGATAAGCCTCTCTTTGAATAAAGTCTCCATAGTCTTGTATAGAAGGCATTTCCAAAACACTCCGGTTTCATCAGCGTTAAAAATGTTCCGATCCTCGTAGGTATCTAAAATTGTGCGCATTTGCGTGTTGAGCCATGAATCTACTTGCTCCCGTTGAATTGCAGCGCTCTCTCCGCAAATTGCTTTGAAGAAAACGTTGTGCTTCTTTATGAAACGATCTAGCCATCCCTGACTTGTTTTAAGGTCACGACATCTTAGCTTGGCGGTAAGGATATCTGCCTTCTCCATCAGCAAGAGATCATCAACGGGAAGTCCGTGTTGGCAGTACTGTATTTTAACAAAGCCAAAGATCTTGGCTTACAAACCCAACACTAACAACCCTGCTAAGCACATCGAAATAATAGTGACTTCTTTCAAGGAATTTTAGAGTATTAATCATGTAATTATTAACTAATTCGACCCAATATAAAAACCTCGATCACATAATATTTTGCAATTCATGAAAAAATATTTAAAAAACTGCTAAGGGCTAAAATTGTAGCTAAATAAAAAATAAATAAGAATGTTACAATTAATAATAATAATAATAATAATAATTAATTTATAAAGCGCCATGTGCGTAGCGTCAGAGGCGCCTTGTGTCTTCGCTAATTAATAGAGATAACACCTTTGGTTTTCTAATTGGTAATTTACAAGACGTTATTTCACAATACATTGACTGCAAAGATCATAATTTAAGAAAAAAATTGATTCAACATTTTTTGTCACGAAACGTTAATCTATCAATCCTTTTGTTCTAAGAATTTAATTGCTACCGTTTAATGACCATACGGTTTAAAAATAAAATTAATTACTTTCCATTTTGAAGCTAGGCAATGCGTTATAAAATCAGTCAGATGTTACCAAGAACTCTTATGATGCAAATCAAATATAATTGATTTTACTAGAATCTTGTGACAAACAACATACAGAACACTACTTTAATTTTAAAGACATTTAAAAACAAATTGTTATTTGTTCAATTCTGTTTCGAAGAATGAATTCCAGTTTGTTTGAAAATACAACCTCGTTTGTTGCTGCCCAAAAAAATTCAACTATGTCAAACATCACAATACTTAACACTCGGATACATCCCTTGATGAAGGACGCTTGCAATGCCATTGGCTTCGTGGCATCCTTTGCCAACTTTATGGTTGTTTCGGTTTTTCTGGCTTTTAGAAAAAAACTCGCCAAGCAAATGAGCACTGCCAGTAGTAATTTCCACATAACTTGGCAGGTATTAGCAATGATTAAGTTATAAATTTAATTAAAGTAGTTAAATCAATTTAGTTGAATAGTTAATAATATTTAATGTTAATTGCATTACTTTTGGACAATATGTTGAACTACCGTAAAAATGATTTTTTTAAATTTTTATCATTTCAAAGATTACAATTTGTACTCAAGTTAAAACAAACTGTTTAATACAAAAACGTTGTTTTATATTCACATGGAAAGTCTTGTGTGGATGGATCAATTGGAATGTTCCTGATTCTCCAGATGCAAACGGAAGACGATGGAACGATTAGGTACGCGATGGGCAACGTAGCTCATGAATTCCTTTGCCGCATCTGGTTCAGTAAAGCAATCATGTCAATCTTCATGGATCTGTCAGCATTATCCATTTTGATGTTGAATTTCGAAAGATATTTGGCTATTGTTCATCCAGTTTTCCACAGAACAATGTTTTGTAGAAGCAGACGTATGTCGCTAATTATGATCATATTTATTGTTTGTCTGACTGCTATCTATAGATTATCTTATGGTATTTTAACATGCCGGATACTTAGCGATGGGAGATGTGCCGTATTCATTGAGAGAATCAGTCCAACTTATCAGATGTTTGTGGCCGTATCAACCTTTTTCTTAAACTATGTCATACCACTCACTTTTACTGTTTTCTTTTATATCTGTATGGCCCACAAGTTACACCAAAAAATTGCACCCGACCAGCGGAAAATTAGCGAAGTCTTTTCCGTCGCTTCTCTGAGCGTTTCTTACATTTTGGAAGAAAATAATTTACAGAAGAAAGAGAAACAATCTGGTAATTTTGATCTCGTGAAAGCTAGAAACAATATATTGAAGACATCGATTCTTTTGTCACTTTCGTTTATCATTTGTTGGTCAACCTTCCAGATCAATAACTTTATATTTTACTTTGCAGCGATCCCTTCTTATATAATTTCATTAAACTACTTCTCGGTAATCATGGTATTTGCCAACCTTTGCATTAACCCATTCATCTATTGCCTCAAGTACAAACCATTTCAACAGTGCGTGAAAACAATTTATGTATATCTGATCAAGATGTTGAGAAAGTTTTAATTTTTAAATAAATTTTAATTGTGCTAATTAATGATTGGTAATGATATTGCCCTGTTATTATATCTTCCGCTTTTGATGTTATTTTGGTTATCATAGTTGTTTACAAACAGTTTCCATTTTGATTCTTGGATTACTGTTCTCATTGTGTTAGCTTGTAAAAATATATTATATCTATGAACAAATTGTAATAAAAATATATTCAATAAAAAAGTCTAAAAATGATATATATATTTAAAAACAAAATGTTTTTTAACATCCAACGCATTGCAAGATGATTGGGATTCGAATCTGGTCTGTTATCCTGAGAAGCAAAGTCTTAGGTATTAGATCATGAGGGCGTACTATTATGTTTTTATTTATCCCTGTACTTTTATAATGGTGGTTTAAAAATTATTAGCTAAGAATTGAACAAAAACTATTTTCAATGATAAATTCTTATAGAATTTTCTAATGGATGTTAACATCATTAAATCTGTAACGAACAATTTCTACATTAATGATCATTCTTGCCGTCACAAATCGTGATCTTGAAATTGTTTTTATTCCTGCTTCTTAAAGGAAAAAGTAATGAAAAAATATTCTTCAAAATCTCTTAGTCTTCTAGTTGCACCTGTCATTTCATGTTGATTCAATCAATTATGAATAATTACAAGAAACATTTAGAATTTTTTAAAGAGTTTTACTTGCAAGAAATATTTTAATTGCGTTCTAAAAAAGCAAACTTAACTTAAAAGGCAAATGATTAGAAAATGTTTAAAACATTAAAGCAAAAAAAAAAAAAGATAAAAAAACACAAAAAGAGACAACGTATGAATCAAAATAAATCGATTGAGAAATCCGCTTCAACACCTTTTTTTACAACATCAACCGATCTCTTAAATACATCATCATACAGTTTCTAACCATATTCTCAAAGTTCTTTTGAAATAGTTTGCACTCGACACAATAAATGGCGGGGTTGAAACAACAGTTCAGAAAGACCATGAAAACTGAGAAATGGTAAAAATACTTTTTTTTTAGATTTTTAGATTGATTTACTATCACAATGAAATTCCTGTGTGGATGGATCAATTGGACGGTTCCTCCAATTAATAAATTCGATCACTAAGAGCAAAATTATTTACATATTGTAACGACACATATTATTTTTATATAAACAAATTAATTTAAGTTTAAAGTGTCTCAAAGGAAAAACCCGACAAGGACATTCGGTCGATCACCGTACCTCGAAACCATCAGATTTAATGGGTCGAAACGTTTGAGGACGGGGGAAACTACTCTGAGGATCCCTGTCGGAGCTCCAATGCGGAGTATTAAAAAACAATGTATAACAATAATTTAGATAAGCGTTAATAATTTTGGCAACAAACTGTTAATGATTGTCTGGTGGTATTTAGTTTGAAGATTACAGAGTTACGTTCAATCTGAATTTTTGGAGGCGTCAACTCCATTTGTGATAAAAAAACAAGCACAGTTCGATAGGAGCTGATCAATAATATATGAATGTCGAGTTGGAAATTCTACAAATTGACGTACTTCCATTTCACTCAGAGAACTAGTAAATGTAAGTATTATTTTTTCGTAAGTTTCGTTATTTATCCATAATAATATTTCTGTCGGATGAGTATTATTGCTTAACATAACATAACATAACATAACAATTATTTATAGTGGTTAAGAATTTTGAATTTATCTAAAGTGTCAGCATGGATGGTTTCCTTATCTAGTTTATTCCATAAGGAAACTACCCTTGAGCTGAAATAATTGTTTTTCAAGTTTCCCGAAGCCTTCCTATATAATTTACAATCGTGCCCTCTAGTAGAAACACTTTTTGTGGCTTCGAAAAACTGTTCAGGCAAAAGGCCTTCCCTTCCCGATAAAATTTTGAATGCCTCGATGAGGTCCCCTCTATTTCTTCTCTTTTCCAGAGTCGTTAATTTACATCTATTTAATCTTTCCTCGTAACTCAGCTTTCCAAAACCTTCTATCATCCTGGTTGCCCTTCTTTGTACTCTTTCCAACACTTCTACATCCTTTCTCAAATGAGGGTTCCACACTTGCACACAGTACTCAAGGTGTGGCCTTACTAATGCCTTATACAATCTCAGTATTACATCCTTGTTCCTACTCACTACTGTTCTCTTTATCATTCCAAGTACTCTGTTTGCTTTTTTAGCAACTTCCATGCACTGTAGAGATGCTTTTCCATTGTTCTGCATTATTACCCCCAGATCTCTTTCATGATTTGACTGCTTCAGAATGCTTTCTCCAAATGCATATTCGACTTTCGTGTTTTTGCATCCCATATGCATAATGGAGCATTTGCTTACATTGAAAAGCATCTGCCAATCTTCTGCCCATTTGAATAACTTGTTAAGATCTTCCTGAAGTGTATCTACATCTTCTTGCTACTTTGGTGTCGTCAGCAAACTTGGATAACTTAGATCTTATGCCATCATCCAGATCATTTATGTATATGCAGAACAAGCACCGATCCTTGTGGGACGCCGCTAAGTACTGGTTGCCACTCTGAATAAATTCCTCCCATGCCTACCTTCTGTCTCCTATCTGTCAACCAGTTTGTAAACCAGTGTAATAGTTTGCCTTCAATCCCACATGCACTGAGCTTTTTTTGAAGCCTTTGATGGGGCACCTTATCAAATGCTTTTGCGAAGTCTAGGTACACTACATCTACAGCCTTGTCATGATCAACCCGCTCATAAATTTCTTCAAAAAACTCAAGTAGGTTGGTAAGACACGATTTGTTCTTAGTAAAACCATGTTGGCTCTTTCCAATCACATCGTTTCTTCCAAAAAAAAGTTGATACAGCCTCTTTGATCATTCTTTCCATTACCTTGCAAACTATAGAAGTTAAGCTTACTGGCCTGTAGTTTGATGGCAAACTCCTACTTCCCTTTTTGAATAGAGGAACTCCTATTGCATCTTTCCAATCTCTTGGTATTGTTCCTGAATCAAACGATTTGACAAATAAGATTGCCAATGCTTCTCCTATAGCTGTTCTTGTCTCATATAGTAGTTTAGGATGTAGGTTGTCTATGCCAGGGCTCTTGTCTACTTTCAACTTTTCCAGTTGCTTAATTACCCCTGTTTTTGAGAAGTTTACTGTATCTAACTTTATCTTAATCTCTTGGATTCTCCTTGGCAGTTCTGGTATATTCCCTATTGTTTCCTTGGTAAAAACTGAACTGAAGTAGCTATTTAATATATTGGCTGTTTCCTCTACTGAATCAACTGTTTGCCCCTCACTATTTTGTAATGGTCCAATTTTGTCCCTTACTTTTTGTTTACATCTAACGTATCTGAAAAAGCTCTTGCTATCACTTTTAACATTCTTTGCTAATTTGTTCTCATATTCTAGTAATGCTTTTTTATTAATTCTGTTTGATGCATTCCTCTGTTTCTGATTTTTGTTTTAAATCCTTAAGCTCTTTTTCCTCTTCCTCTCCAGATTTTATTTTTGTCATTTCTTGTAATTTCTTCCATGCTTTATACTTAGCTCTTTTGCATTTGATGACCTCCTTCGTAAGCCATGGCTGTCTTTTCTGAGTTCTGCCTCTGCTTGGGATATATTTATCTACAACTAGATTTAGCTCTTTCTTGATTATTGCCCAAGCTTCTTCTACAGTAGCAGATTCTATTTTTTTAGCTAAGTTTGTTTTCTCTAACTCATTCCTTATTTTGTCATAGTCAGCCTTAAAAAAGTTTTTAGAATCTAGGTTCTCTTTTTTTAAATCCTCGTTGTCTAAATAACTGTTCCATCTGACAACTTGATCATCACTTGTTCCAAAGTGTTCACCAACTGTTAGGCCTTCCACTAAGTTCTCATCTGTTGTTAATATCAAATCTAATGTGTTTTTACCTCTTGTGGGATCAGTGATGTGCTGGAATAAGAAGTTATCATTTGTTACATTTATAAAGTTTATATCCTAAAACCCCTAAAAGAAGTTTGAATTTACCTATGTAAATATCACACCATAAACTCTCTTTAAAGTTTTCATTTTGAAATTCCTTTCTTTCTATTACTTTGATATGATTCTTAATATAAATTAATACCCCTCCTGCTCTATGTCCATTTTCTTTCTGTCCCTCTCTGTCTTTCCTTAGCATCTCATAGCCATCCATTGCTAGCTCAGAGTTTTGAATACTTTCTTTTGCCCAAGACTCAGTAATGCCAATTATATCTGGCTCCTCCGTATCAACAATTAGCTCGAGTTCTGTCCTTTTAGCCTTACTAACTATACTTCTAGCATTGGCATAAACACATTTCAGAACTCTTACTCTGTCTATATCCCTACTTAAATGGTTAATTTCTAATCTTACCTCCTCCTCAGCTTTTCTAGCTTCATATTGCCTGGTTGGCCCTTCACTCTGAAAATGTAGTCCCCCGACTGATCTTCAGCTTGCTTTTTCTTAGCCTCTTCCAACAATTTCTTGCATTGGTATCTTTCTGCTTTAGTCAAATCATGGCAGACAGAGATGCCTTTGAATTTGCTTTCTGCAGTTCGTAATTTTGGAAGTGATTCCAAAACTAGGTTCTGTGATTCTCTTTCCGTAAATTGAATCATTAGTGGCCTTACCTCCTTTGTATCCTTACCTATCCTGAATACACTTTTGATGTCACTACTATCACATTTTACACCAAGTACATTGTTGATGAAATGCATAGCAGTGTCTCTATCCTCAGTTTTCTGTTCCGGCTCACTTTTAGCTTTGCTTTCTTCGAGCCTGTACAGTATAATGTGTTCCTTCTCTTTTCTCTTTCGACTTCCTCCTGAGCAATGGTTTTTGCTATACTGATTTTTTTGTCCACAACTTGTACTCTGTCTTCAATTGTTTTCAATTTTGCATCTACTCTTTTCTTTACAATTTCTGTCCATGCAAAACCCTTGCTTTTAGTACCAGCTTCGGCTGTCATGTCAACCTCGACTGAGACAAGTAAGCTCTCTACTTTCTCCTCCAGCTTTGAAACTTTGTTTTCCACAAGATCTCCTCCTACCTTGCCGCTTTCTATAGTCTCCAACATTTTTTCGAGCAACTCGATTTTTTGACTTTGTTCCTTACTGATGCCGATGAGTTGTTCAAGTCTTTCGACGACGTCTTTCATTCGCACACAGTTCTTGCAAATTTGGTTTAGATTCAAACCCTCGACACTTCCACACATTTCGCATTCTTGGCATTTTTTAAAATCTTTAAAACTTCTCGTAGTCATTTTAGCGAAACTTTCACTAGAGCATAAAAGAACATAAAAGAAAATCTAAGTCGACGGATTACTAGTTGACATAAAGAGGAAAATCTATTAATAGAGTTTAATAATTTCTGTATCTAATTTAATAATATAGGATATTACTAATTTAATAATATAGGATAAATTACTAAGATTTTGTTAGAAAGACAAATTAGAGCCAATTCAATAAGTAAACAAGTCTAAAAAAACTTAATAATGACGTCAATTTGTAAAGGCAAAAAGAATTTCATTGAAGTTCATTGTGGTCACATTAAGCTTGTCAAAATGATAATAAAAGGCAAACTTCAAACAATAAGTTAATAAATGTTAAGTAATCTGACTCATTCCAAACAACTCAACAACACGATATTTTATAATTCATTAATAAATTTTAAAAATTGCTTTGTGTTGAAACTGCTACTGACAGAAAGTTAAATAGGAATTAATACAAGTAATACATTTGGTAATACAAGAAGTAATTTTCCGGACGGATGTCATTTAAAATTAATTGTGAAGATCATAATTTTAGAAAATAAATTAATCAAAAATCTGTTGTCACGTAACTTTAATCAATCAAACTCCTCCTGTTCTAAAAACTTAAATGAGATCGATTAATGACCATTTGGCTGGAAATTAAAATTAATTACCTGGAATTTTGAAGCCAACCATTGCCTTATAAATAAATTTTCAGATCTTATCGAGAATTGTTGAAGTAAAAAAAAATTATTTAATTTACATAACATATTCAAATTTTATTAAACACTTTGAATACATTTCAAAACACTTAAAACACATATGTTAAGGAATGAATTCCAGTTCGTTTGGATAAACAATCTCGTTGATGACTTCCGAAAGAAATTCGAGAGCAACAAATATCACGGTCTTTGTCCCGAGTATCTTTATGAAGGACGCTTGCACTGCCATTGGTTTCGTGGCATTCTTTGGCAACTTTATGGTTGTTTCGGTTTTTCTGGCTTTTAGAAAAACACTCGCCAGACAAATGACCACAGCCACTAGTAATTTCCACATAACTTGGCAGGTATTAGCGATGATTAAGTTATACATTTAATTACATTTAAATCTAGTTAGTTGAATAATTAATAATATTTAATGTTAATTGCACTACTTTTGGACAAAGTGATTCTTTAAAATTTTGAACATTTCAAAGATTAAAATGTGTACTTAAGTTAAAGCAAACTGTTTAAGAATAAAAACTTTGATTTATATTTACATGGAAAGTCTTGTGTGGATGGATCAATTGAAATGTACTTCATTCTCCAGATGCAAACGGAAGACGATGGAACAACTAGGTACACGATGGGCAACTTAGCTCATGAATTCCTTTGCCGCGTCTGGTTCAGCAAAGCAATCATGCCAATCTTCATAGACCTGTCAGCATTGTCCATTTTGATGTTGAATTTCGAAAGATAATTGGCTATAGTTCATCCAGTTTTCCATAGAACAAAGTTTTGCAGAAGTAGACGTATGTCGCTAATTTTGATCATATTGTTGTAAACTTAGATTTTTGGAAGTTAATTAAGTTTATATTGCTAATATAGTTAAATTTGTACTTAATTATATTTGGCATCTTTTCCGGGCACGTGGGATCTATTTTTGCTACAGAAAGGCATTCTCGATAATCACCTGACAAACAACGAGAATCAAGACAACTTAGAAGCCCAAATAACCATTTGCATCCTTAAGTACCTCAATTCCTTAAACGCTTAACTTCTATTATTCAGTTCCGTTAACTGAATACCTGCTCTAATAAACTTATTAGTTAACTTACTTATTTGTGGACCCCCGGGTTATTTCATTGGTGTCAGGAGTGGGATGCCAAAAAGTAAGTCATGAGCAAGGTCTTAGAAGATTTAACTTTTGCTGGAATGAGACGTGAGCTTAAGTTGAGGCAAATGGATTCGAAAGGCTCCAGGAAAGAATTGCAGGATCGCCTGCTGTCGTGGATAGTAGACCAGGGTGAGGATCCAGAAGCTTATATATTTGTTGATCCGGGTCTGAAATGGGTGATGGGAAATATGGATAAAATGATGCAAAGCTTTGAAGAAAAGATGGAAAAAGTAACTGAGGTTTTCTCCAACAAGGCCTCTACTAGCTACCAACCGGAGGAGACTCCATCAAGCACCATAAACATCATGCCAGCTGAGGCCTCAGCAGTGTACCCGATTGCCACACTGGTTTCGGTTGAGAAGGAGACCGAGGAAATTGTAGATGGAAGAACTTTGGAAAGCGAAGTGTTTCTTCCATGGAGTGAGGAATCGGGAATGGAGCTGAGGGAAGAGCTGGGTGAGGAGAACGGTGCTGAGGAGACCTTTGCTGAGGTGAGTGAGGCCAGTTTGGTAGTTGACGGGGACAGTCCAATAGTGGAGCTCCCAATAAATGTTGAGAATGAGGACAAAGGTGAGCTGAGGGAGAGTTTCGCAGACTCCAGAGAAGTCGCGCCAGTGTCCGATGAGCCAGTTCCGTGCACGATTGCCTCGTTGGTATCGGTTGTGGAGAGAACCGAAGAAATAATTGAAGGGGGGACTTTGGTAGAGACCAGAGTGGAGCCTCCTCGCGTTGAGGAATCAGTGGAGGGACTGGACCTTGAGAGCAGTGGCGAGCGATTTGAGTTGGGGGTTTCCGAATTTGATTTAGCTGTGGATATCGTGGAGGTTGGAGCTGCGGATGTCATTGTAACTGAGAGGGGAGATGTTGACGGTGAGGTACTCGGTGGTCGTGAGTACGTGGTTGATAAGGTTGGATCAATGTCTGGGGAGTTCATTTGTGAAGTTCTCAGCCAGGGCGGGCTTTCTGGCCTTCGGAGGTCGTCGGAGACTCGAGGCGAGCATTTAGTGCTGTTGGTTGTTTTGCTGATCTTTTTCAGTAAGCGTTTTAGTAGAGATACCAGAGAGGACGGGCTCGCATTGAAACAATGGTGGTACATGGGCACCATGTTAGAGATTGTGTCCCGAGAGTAAAAATGAAGCTGGCACACATTCGCCGACTGGCGAAGTACCACGGGGAGCAGCAGTCTGTTCGGGACGAACAGATTTAAGGAGGGTGTAATGTTGTAAACTTAGATTTTTGGAAGTTAATTAAGTTTATATTGCTAATATAGTTAAATTTGTACTTAATTATATTTGGCATCTTTTCCGGGCACGTGGGATCTATTTTTGCTACAGAAAGGCATTCTCGATAATCACCTGACAAACAACGAGAATCAAGACAACTTAGAAGCCCAAATAACCATTTGCATCCTTAAGTACCTCAATTCCTTAAACGCTTAACTTCTATTATTCAGTTCCGTTAACTGAATACCTGCTCTAATAAACTTATTAGTTAACTTACTTATTTGCGGACCCCCGGGTTATTTCAATATTTATTGTTTGTCTGACCGCTATCTATAGATTATCTTACGGTATTTTAACATGCCGGATTCTTAGCGATGGGAGATGTGCTGCATTCATTGAGAGAATCAGTCCAACTTATCAGATGTTTGTGGCTGTATCAACTTTTCTCCTTAACTACGTCATACCATTAACTCTCACTATATTCTTTTACATCAGCATGGCATTCAAGTTACACCAAAAAATTGCACCCGACCAGTGGAAAATTAGCGAAGTCTCCTCCGTCGATTCTTTGAGTGTATCATTCATTTTAGAAAAAAATAATTTACAGAAAAACGAAAAACAATCTAGTAATTTTGATCTCGCAAAAGCTAGAAACAACATATTGAAGACGTAAAATTAAAAGAGCTGCTTTTGTCAATTTCGTTTTTTATTTGTTGAACAACCTTTCAGTTCTATAGGTTTTTATATTACTTTGCAGTGATAGCTTTGGGTATCGCTACTTTGGACTATGTGCCAGTAATCATGGTCTTTGCCAACAGCTGCATTAACCTATTCATCTATTGTTTGAAGTACAAACTCTTTCAACAATCCGTCAAGACAATTTATCTCAATCTGACCAAGATCATCCGAAAGTCTTGAATTTATTATATCTTATGACTGATAATGATATTTCCTCGTCATTCGCCTTTGTTGTATTTTTTGTATGTAGATGTATGTAGATGTTTAAAAGAGCAGTTTCCGTTTAGATTCTCGGATTAAGCATTATTAGTTATTTATTGTGCTTTCTTGTGAAAAAAAAATGTATTATATCTGTGAACGAGTTATAATAAAAATATATTTATTCAAAGAGACAAAAGTGTAAAATTCTATTTTTATATTTAAAAATTTGTTTATTAACTTCCATTGAATATTATATGATTAGGACGCTACCCACGCATGATTCAAATTATTTCTGCCACCTGATAGGCGTAGTCCTTATTACACCGTGCACTTATATATTTTTACTTATTTTACAAGTTCATGGCAGTTTAAAAAATTATTAATTAAGAGTTGAACAAAGACTCAAGTGGTTTCAAAGCATTTTTACAGATTTTTTCAATGGATGTTAAGATCATTTAATCTCCTGTAATCAGGGACGTACCGAAAGCAAAATAGTGGGAAAGCATAAAGGACAGGTTTTCCTAACAATAAAATGTTTACTTAATATTTTGTTAATATTTATTGTTTGCCAACAGGAACTATTATGACCAACTCAAAAAAATAAAAAAAACGCTGTTAAAATTGAATAGCGCAAAAGTCATGGTACATTAAAATAAGCATTGTCTTCCGAATAATAAACATCTTTTATACAACAACCTCTGACCAGCGGGTCACATCAGGCCCTCGACCAGCCGTCAAGTGGACCACGAAGGCTGACAACAAAAAGGAACAAATAGGTCCTTCAGTCAATTTTCGTAAGGTTGTGGAGGAGGAAGAACAGAGACTTACATCTTTAAATTTAAAAAATTCTTTCTCTTGGAGACTAACAAACAGCCGCGTTTCTGACTAGTTTCATGGCGTGACAGCTATGTCTCATCAATCATCTTAGAGGGCGTCGTGATACACCTCGACTCACTGGACCTCCACAGCCTCTGCCATTTTTGCCGAATTGATTGTTTTCTAACGTTATGCAAACTGCGAATAGCCTGATATCTCAAAGGTTGTTGCAGACATGCAGCCTCAGCTGTCATTTTATGTCATTAACATTAACATTAACATTAACTGTTAAGATTTACTGTGAATATCAGCCCATCTAGTTCACAACTTTGTCTTTATTCTTTTGTACATGTGTCCTATTGTATTGTCTTGATGATAATGAAGTATGGAATTTGGAATCTATTTTACATGGTCTCATACGCTCGGCCCCGGAGGTTCTCTGAACTCTGTTTCTGGCCCTCGGCCAAAAAAGGTTGCGCACCACTGATTTACACAAGTTCGACTTCAAATAGTTTATTAGTGGATCCAGAACTTCCTTGAACTCCCGCCCAAAGAGTGAGATTCAGTTTTGTCATCAAATCGCAAAGGTGCCACTCCATATCTGTGACGACGCTTAAAATAGTCATCCGCATTTATGTGTAATTTTAATGAAAATTGTTTTACAGTCTGGATTAATTGTGTCATCTCAGTTTCAATGTTGAGGAATTTCAAGGTCGCTTAGTGGGCGCTTTTATGTTTTCTATTGCATCAATAACTAGGAGTTTGACTCAGGTCAACTTCTTCCAAAGATTCAGTTAAAACTTTTACTTTGTGCAGTACAGTAATTTTTCCACCTTATTTCAGTTTATTCCAAGTGGGAGGGCAATCTCCCCATTGTCCCCCTCCCTGCCTGTAATGGGCAATTACTTCACTAACGCTTTTTTTTCATAACGACTTAATAACTGATCTTGAAATTGTTTTTTATCAGCTTGTTAAAGAAAAAATTTAGAAAAAAATATGCTTCAAAATTTTTGTCTCATTCTTCTACAGCCTTATATAGGATGCCACTCAAATATATGCGCTGAAATTGTGTAACATTAAAAATAACAATTGCGATAATAGAGTTTAAATAGAATTTTCTTTCTCCGGTGAAAAACCGCAATAAATATTGATTAAATTCGTTTTCTCGACTAAAATATTTATACATTCGCTAAATGTTCGTCGTGGCGGAGTGATTAACACCAGATTCTCTCGAACTCATTCTAAAATCGATATTTGAATTTGAGTAAAAATGACAATAATTTCTAAATTATAGCGTTGCTAAGAGAATTTATTTATTTATTTGATTATAGTCCTTTGCATAACTGAGAAGATTTGGAGTTGCTAAGAGAAGAGATCATGGTTTGGTTGTTGAGATGATGGCGCGCTCATAAAATTCGTAAATGATGTAATAACGCGAATGAGCGTTTGATGCAATATATGCGCGTGCGGTCGGTGAGCGTAATTTCTAAGTGACGGCGGCCGCTCCAAAGAAATTATAACGCTCAGTTTGCATATAGAATCGATGAGCAAAGGTCGTCGTGAATCTCATCGATAACCATATAACGTTCGGTGCGTTACGATGAAGTCGGATAGGTATGGTTTTCACCGACAGGGCACTTGCCTGATCAATGGGTGTGGCTCACCCCTCGAGAATATCGGGAGTTTGAGCAGAAATGTTCGATGACGGGGCACTCCTGATTAGCTCGGTTAGCTCCGCGGTAGGAGTTTCTAAATTCTAAATTATACGTCATAACGCTTAAAACGTCATAAAAAAATTTTGAGATGCTTTTGGTGGAGTTTACTGAGTTCATTTGATCTGACCCACCTGTATTAATCTAGGTGGTAATTTTCCAGACGTTATGTCACGATAATGTAATTGACCGTAAAGTTTTAGAAAACAAATGATGGATATCAAAAAATTTTTTGTCACGTAACTTTAATACATCAAATTCCTTTTGTTCTAAGAATTTAAATGAGACCGATTAATGACCATTTGGCTGGAAATTAAAATTAATTACAAAACAGAGTTTTGAAGCCGAGACTTATAAAACGAGTCAGGTTTAGTGAGAACTGTTTAAGTAACAAATATATATATTTCATTTAAATAAATTATTCAATTTTTATTAAACACTAAGAATTAGTTTCAAAACATTTAAGAACAAATTTGTAATTGTCTAATTTTGTTTCAAAGAATGAATTCCACTTTGTTTGGAACTACAACCTCGTTTGTTGCTGCCCAAAAAAATTCAAGCACTTCAAACATCACGGTCTTTGCCACGTGGACACAGCCATTGATGAAGGACGCTTGCAATGCCATTGGTTTCGTGGCATTCTTTGCCAACTTTATGGTTGTTTCGGTTTTTCTGGCTTTTAGAAAAACACTCGCCAAGCAAATGACCACTGCCAGTAGTAATTTCCACATAACTTGGCAGGTATTATATTTACAATGCATGTTTATTCATAATGATTAAGTTTTAAATTTATTAAATCTATTTAGTTTAAATATTATTACGATAATTTTAATTTTTAATTTTTGACAAGAAGTCAAAGCTCAGGGCTCCCTCGGTGCTGTCAAGGAAAGTGGAGGAAAACTTAAGACCTAAATGGTAATTACTAAGAAGTAGTATCCAGTAACACCAAAAAATGCCTAGTGGAAGTTAAAGACCAAGTCAAAAAGTACAGGAAACAATAAACACGTCAAAAATAAAATTGGGTGAAGAATGTTCTAAGGAAAAACGACGAAACACTTTCATAATCCATAAACTGGCTGAAAGTACTGGCAATACAGAGCAAGAACTAAAATAGAAGACAAGCAGGTAGTCTTGGACAAGTGTTCGACTAAAGATGAATTTGACAAATTAATTAATTTCTAATTAATATAATTCTACCATAACAAGCACGCTTGGAGTGAATTTTCAAACAAGAAGGAATTAAAAGAATGTTCAGAATTGAGCGGAAAAAGAATAAAGTAGACCATTGCTGATTGAACTAAAAAAAAAAGGACACTCAAGAATTCAATAATGGATCAAAATGATTTTGTGCAAATGAAAGAATGTGGTGGGCAAAGAAAAGAGAGCAGAACTTGAACACATCGCTGGAGAAGAGAATCCTAATTTTACAGAGACATGGACTAAGAAAAGTATCCAAAACCATGAATTAATTGACGGATATCAGCTACTAAAAAAAGACAGAGAGGGTCAAAACAAATCTGGTCACGGAGCTGAAGGAGTGATACTTTATGTTGGGTCTACAAAATAGCGAAAGGTGTGCGTGCAAAGTCGGGGTCGGTCGGAAATAGCGAAGGTTATAACCAAAATAGCGAAGGCTTTTTTAAAACCAGACCAAAATATCTAAAAGGTGTGACCAAAATAGCCAAGGCATGAAAAAAATATCCAAGAAAAATATCTATTTGGAGTGCAGGTTGTCCAAATTGGTTACATGCCTGCATACGGCGGTAATGACAGCAGTCGTAATGTGTCGTGTTCGAAACCCAGCCTGCACTGCTACAAGCGCTCTTGGGAAGGAGGGCTATATAAATGGTTGGCTATGCAAGTTAGCTCAGCGCCTCGTCCTAATCATCTAGATATGCAACGGACGTTAATGAAACATTGCTTTTACAAGTTAGCTCAGAGGGTAGCGTGCCTGCGAACGACGATAAAAGCAGCAGTCGTTACTTATCGTGTTCGCAAACCAGCTTATGGCGCTATACAAATAAACATATTATTATTATCATCTAAATGGCATGACCAAAATATCTAAGATCTAAAGCAAAAGTAACGAGGAATGGCATTTATTGGAATAAAAACTGCTACATATTTTCATCAAATCATGAATATCAATAGTGGCGTTTTCATAGTCATTCTACGCTTCATGCAGAACCTCCTCTTGCCAGCCCTCATTTTTTGTCAGACAACAGTCTCAATGTCAGAATGGTTGACCTTCTTTACGCAGCAAATCAACAAGTTTGTAAAGATTTAAGCCTGATTCTGAGCCTGCCTTTCTGTTGAGGTTCACACATATTTCCAGAAGCATGAACACGAAACAGGTAGAAACGTGATGATCCTGGTCCACTGTTCTTATTTGTACTTCATTTATGTAGCGCCATATGCATAGCGTCAGAGGCTTTGTTTGTTTTATTAACGTCCGTTGCACAACTAGATGTTACACAGTGTCAGAGGTGCTTCTTGAAACAATTTATATTGAGCTCCTTTCCAAGGGCGAGTGTGTTCAGTAATGATAATGATAATAATAATAATGATAATAATAATAATGATAATGATAATAATAATAATTAATAATAATAATAATAATAATAATAATAATAATAATAATAATAATAATAATAATAATAATAATAATAATAATAATAATAATAATAATAATAATATAATAATAATAATAATAAAATAATAATAATAATAATAATAATAATAATAATATAATAATAATAATAATAATAATAATAATAATAATAATAATAATAATAATAATGATGATGAGATGATAATAATAAGGATGATAATAATGATGATAACAGGACGGGTTCCGAACACGACACATTATGACTGTTGCCATTACCGTCGTATGTAAGCACGTAACCCAATCTATTGCATGTGGTATAAAAGATAAAAAAAAACCCTTTTAAATGACTTGTAAACTGATTACACAACAAAAGACAAAAATTAGGAGTGGGAGTAATATGCTCTGGATGGCTATATGTTCTGAGTGATGATCTTTACTAGGCCTTTCACTTTTTTTGTGTCTATATAAATGATCTTGACGACAGAATATAATCTAAAATGTCTTAATTTGCAGATGATACAAAAGTAAGCGGAAAAGTCAGTAACAAAGAAGATGCGGATGAACTACAGACTGACCTAAGTAAATTATAAAAGTGGCAAATGCTATTCAATGTGAGCAAGTGCTCAATCATGCACATGGTAAGCAGGAATAGGATAGCAGAATATGAGTGTGGGGGACACTATTAAATCAGTCAGAACAAGAAAGGAATATGGGAGTGATTTTGCATAAAAGTGGGAAATCTACAATGCAATGTGCAGAAGCTGCTAAGAGTGCAAACAGGATGTTAAGAGAACATTGGTCAGCAGATAGAAAAGCATCATGTTGAAACTATACAAAACCCTATTTGGAATATTGCATACAAGTATAGAATCCCCATTTCAAGAAGAATATTGAAACTTTGGTAAAAGTGCAGAGAAAGAGCAACAAGGATGATTGAGGGTCTAGGAAATTTGAGTTACGAAGAGAGAATATGTGAGCTCACAAATTTATAAATAGATGTAATCTCATAGAAACGTTCAAAATTTAAAGAGGAAGAGATTATTTAAAATCTGAACATTTCTTTGTCACCAAAAGCAGTCCCACAAGAGGGCATGGATTTACAGGAAGGTATCGGGCTCTTTAAAGAATATTTACTTCAGCACTACTGGTAATTAATCTTTAAAATAAGTTTGATAAGGAAACAATATATTCAAATAATGTAGAAGCATTAAAAATACGACTATTTGGATATTGATTAAAAAGTAGGAGTGGTTTATCACACAGACATGAGTCTCCTTAAATCACTATAAATAAATTTTATGTTATGTTATCATCTCTTGACATAAATTTTTAAGTATTAAATTTAGAAGAGTGTTTTTTCAGTTAAGTGAAAATTTAAAAAGATTAAAAAAGATTAAATTTTGTACTTAAATTAAAGCAAGCTGTTTAACATAAAAACATTGCTTTATATTCACATGGAAAGTCCTGTGTGGATGGATCAATTGGGATGTTCCTCATTCTTCATATGCAAACGGAAGACGATGGAACTCCCAGGTACACGATGGGAAACATCGCTCACGAGATCCTTTGCCGCCTCTGGTACAGCAAAGTGGTCATGTCATTCGTCATGGACCTGTCAGCATTGTCCATTTTGATGTTAAATTTCGAAAGATATTTGGCTATTGTTCATCCAATTTTCCACAAAACAAAGTTTTGCAGAAGCAGACGTTTGTCATTGATTATGATCATAATCACTATTTGTCTGGCTGCTACCTTCAGATTATCATACGGCCTAATAACTTGCCGCATTCTTAGTGATGGGAGATGTGCTGCCTATATTGAGAGAATCAGTCCAACTTATCAGATGTTTGTGGGAGTATCAACCTTTCTCCTAAACTATGTCATACCATTTGCTTTCACTGTTTTCTTTTATATCTGTATGGCCCACAAGTTACATCAAAAAATTGCACCCGGTCATCAGGAAATTAGCAAGTCTCTTCCGTTGCTTCTCGGAGCGTTTCTTATATTTTAGAAGAAAATAACTCACAGAAAAACGAGAAGCAAACTTGCAATTTTGATCTCTTGAAAGCTAGAAACAACATATTGAAGACATCGATTTTTTTGTCACTTTCGTTTGTCATTTGTTGGTCAACCTTCCAGTTTCATAGGTTTTTGTATTACTTTGCAGTGATACCTTTGGGTATCGTTCCATTGTACTACTTCGGAGTAATCATGGTTTTTGCAAGCAGCTGCATTAACCCATTAATCTATTGTCTCAAGTATAAACCCTTTCAACAGTCCGTGAAGACAATTTATCTCTATCTTGTCAAGAAGATCCGAAAGTTTTGATTTTTGATAAATGACAATTATAATAACAGATGATAATAACATTGTAGTGTTGTCATGTCATTATATTGTTTTATGGTTTTTTGTTTGCCATAGTTCAGTAATCGAACAGTTTACATTTGGCATCTGGATAATTTATTGTCGTTATGCTTGCTTGTAAACATTAATACACATTCTGAACGAGTTACAAAAAAATGTATTCATTGAGACAAATTGCCGAAAATTAATTTAAATAAATTAATTTAATTTTGTAGTTTTTGGTGGTTTAAAAAATTATTAACCTATAATTGAATAATAGTTGTTTTCAAACAGACATTTTGAAGAATTTTCTCTGGATGTTAACATTATTATATTTCCTATAATTAACAACTACGTTAATAATAATTTCTATTCATCACAAATCGTTATCTTTAATTTGTTTTTGTCCGCTTATTAAATAAAGGAAAAATATGTTCTAAAGTATTAGTCTTCTACATGTATCTTTCATTGTTTTTTTTTTATTCAATTAATTATGACTAATTACAAAAGAAAGAAAAGGATTTTACTTGGGATTTTTTGAATTAGGCAATTAGATTTAAATCACAAAAAAGCAAATTAAATACGCAGACATCGTAAGAATTCACAGAAATTGTGTTTTTTGTTTAATTGTTATTATTGGAATACCATCCAACCTCTGAATTGTGCCACATGCAAAGATAGACTTACATTTTATAACCATATTCTATTTTGAAACGGTTTTCACTTGAGACAATAAATGGCAGGATTGAAACAACAGCTTAGAAAGACCATAAGAACTGAGAAATGGTAAAAAGTATTTTTTTAGATCTGCCATTCCAAACTTGTACATGGTACAGTAGACCACAAAAGTAAACACAAAACGAAAGCAGCTGACAACATGGCTGAGGTTTTCAGAACATTGTTTGGTGCTCTGATTATTTCTTGTTTGGAAATATCTTCCTCTTCCTTCTTTGAACAGGAACAATTTTCATAATAAAACGATTGCTCTGTTGATTTGATGGCGTTGCATTTCCGCTGAGTCGTTTTAATATTGCTGTTGCTTTTGCAGAGAGATCGATGAATTTAATCAATTTTTTTTTTAATTTAATTAGCGTGTGTTGCATGAAACTATCATTATACTTTGGGAAATTATTTATTATTTTTTCTGTTTGTTTGCAGATGTCATCGCATACCTGTTCGGACATTCATTTCTGAAAACAATAAAATTTCGCTGTAACAATTCGCTTTGAATATACGTATTTATTTATTAATTATTTGGCATGTATTTAGGTTGGCCGAATGGGTAGCTTTCCTGCATGTGGCGGTTACAACAGTCGTTATGTGTCGTGTTCGCAAACCAGCTTGCATGCATGATGAATGAAACAGATGTCCATCGTCTTGTCAGAGTTTTAACCCGAGAGGATTTGATATAGTCCAATTTGTAACGTCACTGAAACGCTTCGGAGGACAAGAAGAAGCGTTTCAAACTGCTTTTATTCAATTTCTTAAAGCCATTTGCAATAATACTATGGAAATTCAGTGACGATATTCAACTGTTATTCCATCGAGGATTTGGTGTTTGATGAGTTAGAGAGGCAAATAAAAAAATGAGAAACTTACAAGAGTCTTGGTTAACCCATTTCCATTCCAAAAGGTAAATCGTAACTTTGCCTTGGCAAAACTGACAAGAATGTTTGTAAGGCCATCACCAAGCTCACGCAGCAACCTAGTCTTCTGTCCAATTATCTAATCAAGTAAAACCCTACTCACTTTCTTCGTACTACACATGAACATAGTCCCTCATTTGCTAAATCCACTTTCAAACTCTTTTCCATTAAATGCTATGGTCCAAGATTATACTACGATATATTCCAATATCAATAAAAGTTCAATCTCTTTCTTGTTTTTTATTCTGTTTTTTAATGATGATTTTAGAAAGTTTTACAGGGATTAGTAAAATTGTTTAAAAAGCAGTAGTATTATTGTTGTTGTTATTATTATTAGCATTTTTATTATTGGTATTACTACATAACAAAGTTAAAAGAAAAACTTGATAGACCAAGATGATATCCTGAAATAGAAAGTATATGAATCGCATTTAATAGTCTACTTTTTCATCTGCGTAATTTTCAGGACGTTATTTTACAATAAATTGATTTTAAAGAAAATTTTAATAAAAAGAAATCCAAATTTCTTTCACGTAATTTTAATCCATCAACATTCTTTTTATTCTAAGTTTATAAATGAGACCTATTAATGACCATTTGGCTGGAAACAAATTTAATTACTCTTAATTACATGCTATTTTGAGCCAAACATCGCCTTATAAATAAATTTTCATATTTTATTTAAAACTGTTGAAGTAATGCTGTAAATTAAATAGAATTTTCAATTTTTTCATGCCACATTTCGAATGATTTTCAAAGCATTTTAAAAAACAAATTCGTTTTGTCTAATTTTGTTTCAAAGAATGAATTCCAGTGTGTTTGGAAATTCAACTTCGTTTGTGACTGCTCAAAGAAATTCAAGCACATCAAACATCACAATCTTTATCACGTGGACACAGCCATTGATGAAGGATGCTTGCAATACCATTGGTTTCGTGGCATTCTTTGCCAACTTTATGGTTGTTTCGGTTTTTCTGGCTTTTAGAAAAACACTCGCCAAGCAAATGACCACTGTCAGTAGTAATTTTCACATAACTTGGCAGGTATTTACAATGCTAGTTATAAATTTAATTAAACTAGATAATTCAAATTAGTTGATTAAATAATGATATATATAAATTTGAATTTTGTATTTATCCGATTTTTGAGTGCCTCATGTATACGGGTAGAATGTGATAGCATTTCTTAATAGCTTTATTTATTTATTTGATTATAGTTTTTTGCATAACTGAGATGATTTGGAAAATATTTGTTTTATTAAAATATTTATTTGTATAGCGCCATACGCGTAAGCGTCAGGGGCGTTCAACCATTTGTATAGCGACGCATCCAAGTGGCGCTTTGTGGCGGTGCAAGCTGGGTCGCGAACACGACACGTAACGACTGTTGCTTTTACAGTCGTTCGCAGGCACGCTACCCTCTGAGCCAACTTGGCACGCCTTTCTTAATAGTTCCGCTTATGTTCCATTTATATAATGCCCCTAGCCCCTAGAGGGCAATCCCTGACGGTTAAGGCTGGGTTGCGAACACAACGACTATTTTTTTTATCCCCGCATGGTGGAACGCTAACCATTTGGCCAACCTACACGACAAATTGCTAACTTTATCACATTTTGACAATATTTTATACTATCAAATTTATAAACGTGTTTTTCACGGTTTTAAACATTTCAGAGATTATATTTTGAATTTAAATTAATGCAAAACATAATAATAATTTTGATTTATATTCTTGAAAAGTCTTGTGTGGATGGATCAATTGGACTGTTCCTCATTCTCCAAATGCAAACGGAAGACGATGGAACTCCCAGGTACACGATGGGAAACATCGCTCATGAAATTCTTTGTCGCATCTGGTACAGCAAAGTGGTCATGTCAATCGTCATGGACCTGTCAGCATTGTCCATTTTGATGTTGAATTTCGAAAGATATTTGGCTATAGTTCATCCAATTTTCCACAGAACAAAGTTTTGCAGAAGCAGACGTTTGTCATTGATTATGATTATAATTACTGTTTGTCTGGCTGCAACTTTCAGGTTATCATACGGCTTTATAACTTGCCGCATTCTTAGTGATGGGAGATGTGCTGCCTATATTGAGAGAATCAGTCCAACTTATCAGATGTTTGTGGGAGTATCAACCTTTCTCCTTAACTATTTCATACCATTCACTTTCACTGTCTTCTTTTATGTCTCTATGGCCCACAAGTTACATAAAAAAATTGCACCCGACCAACGTAAAATTAGCGAAGTCTCCTCCGATGCTTCTCTGAACGTTTCTTACATTTCAGAAGAAAATAATTCACCTAAAAATGAGAACCAAACTGATAATTTTGATCTTGTCAAAATTAGAAACAATATATTGAAGACATCGATTCTTTTGTCAGTTTCGTTTGTTATTTGCTGGTCAACCTTCCAGTTAAATAGGTTTTTATATTACTTTGCATTGATACCTACAGGTATCGCACCCTTGTACTATGTGTCAGTAATCATGGTCTTTGCCAACAGCTGCATTAACCCATTAATCTATTGTCTCAAGTACAAACCCTTTCAACAGTCTGTGAAGACAATTTATTTCTACCTGATCAAGAAAATCCGAAAATTTTGATTTTTTTGATAAATTAAAATTGTAGTATGTTACGGATGATTTTGACATTCTAGTGCTGTTATATTATTCGCTTTTGAGGAATCTTTTATTTAGATGTTCAATTGTGCAGTTTCCATATGGACACTTGGATGGTTTTATGGTAATTGTAATTCCTTGTGAACGTTATTTCAATGCATTATATTTCTGAACAATTTACAACAGAGACAAATTGCAGTAATGTATTTTAAATAACTTTTTAATTTCAGTTTTGTTGCAGTTTAAAAAGTCTTAATTCTTTAGAGTTGAATAAAGTTTGTTCTCAACGAGACATTTTTTCAGAATTTTCAATTGATATTAACATCATTATATTTTCTCATAAATGAACAAATACTATATTAACGATGATTTATGATCAAAAATCGTGATCTTGAAATGGGTTTTTGTTCCGCTTAATAAAGGATGGAAAAAATAAGCTTCACTATGTCTCTCTTGTACCTTTCATTATCTTTTGATTCAATTAATTATAACTAATTACAAGAGAAAAAATAAAATTTTATTTGAGATTTGAAATTGTAAAATTCAAATTTATTGAAAAATAATTTTTATTTTTTATTTTTTTTTATAAGATGCAATTGAAGGGCCCAATTGGACCACTAACGCAATCGCGAAATCAAACAACAAAAAACAAAAGGCATTGATCTGTTTGTACAGGGGCAGCAAATAGATTAAATGTAATTTAAATATTGACTAAAGTCTAAGTCACGTATTATTGAGTTGAAACGGGAGACCGTGGTTGATCTAACGACATCACCTGGCAATGCGTTCCATGGCTTTACAATTCTATTACAAAAGGAGTATTTAACACTGTCTATTGAGAAATTACTTTGCTTAAGTTTGAGACAATGTCCTCTTGTTCCTATGTAGTTTTGTGCAAGGAGGGAATGTATTAGAAAGGTGTTCGTAAAGCCATGTAATATTTTGAAGCCAAGCGTCAAATCAGCCAGAAGTCGCCGCCTCTCCAAGGTTGGAAGCTTGGACAATATACGTATAAGATGCCCCCGATGGAATTGACTTAGTGAATCGTCTTTGCACATTTTCTATTTTGTCAATTAAATATTTGTGGTGTGGATTCCAGACTGGGGAGCCATATTCAAGTATTGGTCTTACATATGTACAGAAGGCAAGCTTTAAAATATCCTGATCTTTGGAAGAAAATGAGGTTCGGATCATCCAGGAGACTGTAGCGGCTCTTTTGCTGATGGCTTCAATGTGTGAATCAAACTTGAGGAATAGATCCATTATAATCCCTAGATCTCTGTTCTTGTCGACATGCTGTAGGACATGCCCGTCGATGAAATATTCATGGGATCCTCTTGTCTGTTTGCGTCCTGTTATAGAGAAAACTTGACATTTGTCAGGCGCAAGTTGTAGTTGCCATTTGTCACTCCACTGGGCCACTTTGCCAAGAGCAAATTGTAGCTGGGTTTGAGAGAATCCGTTCGTACTGTACAGTTTGACATCATCAGCAAAAAGCTTGCAAACAACATTTGAGGTCTTGAGCAGGTCAGGTAGGTCATTTATGTACAGTAAGAACAGAGTTGGTCTTAGTACGCTACCCTGGGGAACATCACTGGTGACAACAGCCTCCTCTGATACAGAGCCGTTGACTCTCACTTTTTGAGTCCCTGAATCTAAAAAATTTCCAAGCCATCCTTTAATGTCGTCCCCAAAACCATAAGCTGAGATTTTATTGATAAGTTTGGAATGAGAAACGGAATAAAAACAGTGTTGTGCAGTATCGAATTACATGTAATTCGTTACTGTAATTAATTACATTTTTTGGTAATTTTTACTTGTAACAGTTACAAAAAATTTTTTGTTACTTTTACTTGTAACAAATTACTATTTTCGGCCATACTTTTAATTCGTTACCTTTTTTGCACAAGACGTTACAAAGTAACATAAATAAAATTTTAAAATAAAATAAACTAATTTAAAATTAAAATTCTAGATTGTTATTCTTTGGTTTGTTCGAAAACCTTCTTCTTTCCCATCATCGCTCATTTGTTATTGTTGTTATCGCCGGTCGTTTTTGTTAAATCGGAAATTGTTGATTAGTCATACCGAAGCTTTTTTAATATATAATATTGTATACATATAATAATATAAGATTTAATATATCCTAGTATGGATTCATTTGAAGCCAGTTTGATTGTCGTTAGCAAAGATAAGAGAAACAAGGGTGAAGATAGTCCGTGGCCGTATTTGAACAAAATGTTCAGATTTCAATCAAAGGAAAATCATATAGATATGCATGCCTACTCTGCCAACAAAAAAAAACTATATGTTCAGCATATGAAGGTTCTTGTTCGCAACCTTTTTGATGCCGCGACCCTCAACAAAAAAAGTTGATTGGACTACCTTTCATTCAGTTAACTTTTTTCAGTTATTCCTTTCACGTCTAAATATTAGAAAATTTATATTTAAAACCTTTTTTATATTTCTTACTTGCAAGATTTATTTAGTTGTAAATAAGAAAACATAAGACGTATTGTAACGTTTTTAATTTTTTTATTTTGCAACATCATTTGAGTTTCTAAACATTGCAGCAGTTTTAATGCGAAGAATTTGATGAGGCAATAATCAATAATTTGGGTGTAAAGATGTCGACCCCTAAAAAATTAATTCACCATATGGTCGACCCCTTAAAAAATAATACTTCCTATAATTCTTCCCCTAAAAACCTCATCTTTTGGCTCTAAGAGATAAGGTCCAAGCAACTGCAGCAACTTCAAACTTGGCGTAAACATCTCAGATAATGACATCCAGTCCGTTCAAAGGATTCCCAGAATTCTTAACCAAGCCAAACCTAGAAATCTTTGGCAGAGCCAGGAAATTTGTAAAGTTCTCTTCAGTCTGAACGTGGATGGGTCATGTTTATTTCAAGAAAAGCGAAAACTCAGGGCCAACTGGAATTCACAGCTTTCTTGATTTAGATAAATACTAACTTCGTTTTGTCTGATGTCTGCGTTTTCTATAGAAATGACTGATGATGTGATTACGACTTATGCTACCCCCGAATAATTAAGTTTGAAACATACATGTCAGACATCTACTATTTGACGTTAGTTGACGATAAGGCTTCCCGTAAAACAACTGATTAACCGCAGACAAAATTCTAAGAAAGTTGTTAGAAATAATCTCGGAAAAAGAACAATTTAAAAAGTTTAGTTTATAATTTAATAATATATTTAAAATTTTAAAAGGTTAGTATTTTATTTTAGTTTAAACATAGTATTAAACTAACATTGATTAAATAAGTTTAGTTTTAAAATATGTAATTTCAAAATTTTTTTTTCTTTACAAAAATATCACATTTTCGGAACCCCATTTCTCAACCATCGTAAATCACAAAATATTAATTTTTAGATTTTTTAATAAGTTATACCTAGGCAATCAAATCCACTAAAGCTCATTGCTCTACCATATTTGCAACAATAGTTATTATACATTATTTGTGTCTGTTTTCCCAAAAATCAGCGTTTTCTTAAGTCATTTTATTTTATTAAGGCTAGAGTACTTTACCAATTTTTATGTTGTAAACCAATCTGAAAATTATAAAAAAATTATTAAAAAATAAACAATTTTGGTGATATTGATACTGCTAATTTTATAAAGTATTGTTAACAGCCCTGATGTTATGTTAATGCCTTTGGACCAAGAGAGTGGCTAACTGACGGAATTGTCAGAATGGCTGAAATGTTTAAAGGTTAGAGCTGCAGTCTGACAAACCAGACTGCAAAAGTCAAGATGCAAGCCATTTTCCCAAAAATTTCTATTTTGGATTCTCTACAATGTCTAATTTGGTGGTCTCACATTATAAGTTTTCCCTTATGACGTTCTGATAATTTATTTGCATTGTGAGAATGCATTTGTATCTAATTTGTTTGTTTGTTTGTTTGTTTAACTTTGATTACTGCTTAATGTTAATTGTATTAATTTCTCTGAAATAAATGAAGTGTTACATGAAAGAGATAGATTAGATACTTTTGCGGAAGTCGGCCCGTAGCCGTAAAATGATTTCGGGGGGTCATTTTGTTATTTTTCAAAATCAAAACCAAATGATAATAATACATTAATAAATAAATAAAGGTGATTTTATGACATAAAATTATATATAAATAAAAAAATATTATATAAATTGATAAAATTTTCCATTAAAATATGATTTTAATATTTTTTGGGGAGTGGGTGAACCTGTAAAACGCCCATAAATACGGGACTGAATAGTAGGGATTTACTGAGGTTATTTGATCTGACCCGACTGTAGTAATCTCAGTGCTAATTTTCCAGACTCTATTTACACAATAAAGTGACCAAAAAGATAATTTCAGAAATAAAAAGGATGGATCCAACATTCTTTCACGTAACTTTAATCCATCAACTTCCTTTTGTTCTACAAATTTAAATGAGAACGATTAATGATAATTAATGATTTAGACCGAAATTAATTTTAATTACTTGCTATTTTGAGGCCGAGCATCGCCTTATAAATAAATTCTCACATATTACTGAGAACTAGAGAAATAAAAGAATATTAAATTTTAATGTCAACATTTTGATCAGTGAAATATTTTTAAAATATTTAAACACAAATTAGAATTTGTCTTATTTTATTTCAAAGAATGGAATACATTGTGTTTGGAAATTCAACTTCGTTTGTGACTGCTCAAAGAAATTCAAGCACATCAAACATCACAATCTATGCCACATGGACTCAGCCATTTATGAAGGACGCTTGCAATGCCATTGGTTTCGTGGCATTCTTTGCCAACTTTATGGTTGTTTCGGTTTTTCTGGCTTTTAGAAAAACACTCGCCAAGCAAATGACCACTGTCAGTAGTAATTTTCACATAACTTGGCAGGTATTAACTAATTCAATCAAATTAGTTTATTATATAATATTATTTGCTAATTTTATCACCTTTTGACAACATTTTAAAATATTTAATTTACAAATGTGTTTTTTCAATTGTGAAAATTTCAATTAATAATTTTTTTACTAAAATTAATGTATATTGTTTAACATAAAAACATTGATTTCTATTCACATCGAAAGTCATGTGCGGATGGATCAATTGGGATGTTCCTCATTCTTCATATGCAAACGGAAGACGATGGAACTCCTAGGTACACGATGGGAAACATCGCTCATGAAATCCTTTGCCGTCTCTGGTACAGCAAAGTGGTCATGTCATTCGTCATGGACCTGTCAGCATTGTCCATTTTGATGCTGAATTTCGAAAGATATTTGGCTATTGTTCATCCAATTTTCCATAGAACAATGTTTTGCAGAAACAGACGTTTGTCATTGATTATGATCATAATCACTGTTTGTCTGACTGCAACTTTCAGATTATCTTACGGCATTATAACTTGCCGTATTCTAAGTGATGGGAGATGTGCTGCTTACATAGAGAGAATCAGTCCAACTTATCAGATGTTTGTGGGAGTATCAACCTTTCTCCTAAACTATGTCATACCACTCACTTTTACTGTTTTCTTTTATATCTGTATGGCCCACAAGTTACACCAAAAAATTGCACCCGACCAACGGAAAATTAGTGAAGTCTCCTCCGATGCTTCTCTGAGCGTTTCTTACATTTCAGAAGAAAATAATGCGCCTAAAAATGAGAACCAAACTGATAATTTTGATCTTGTCAAAGCTAGAAACAATATATTAAAGACATCAATTCTTTTGTCAATTTCGTTTGTTATTTGCTGGTCAACCTACCAGTTAAATAGGTTTTTATATTACTTTGCAGTTATTCCTTTAGGAATCGAGCCCTTGTATTATTGCGGAGTAATCATGGTATTTGCAAACAGCTGCATTAACCCATTCATCTATTGTCTCAAGTATAAACCCTTTCAACAGTCTGTGAAGACAATTTGTGTCAATCTGATCGAAAAGATGCGAAAGGTTTGTTTTTTCGATAAATTGCAATTGTAGTATTTATATCATTATGTATGTTATATTATTTGCTTTTGATTGATTTTTATTTGGCGTAGTTTTGTAATTGAGTAGTTTCTTGGATAAGTTTATTGTCATTTTGCTTGCTTGCGAACGATAACACACGATTCCATGTTCGTGAACGAATTACAAATAAAAACATATTTAAAGATTCAAAATGCCAAATAACTTCATTTAATTGGTGTTTTTTCGGTGATCTAAAAAATATTAACTTAAGGTTAATAACTTGAATAAACATTGTTCACCAAGTTTTTACAGAATTTTCTATGGATCATTATGTTTCTTGAAATGAACAAATACTACATTCGTGATAATTTCTAATTGCTACAAATCGTGATCTTGAATTTGGTTTTTGTCCGCTTATTAAAGGAAGGAAAATATTCTTCAATATAATTGCCTTAGTCTTATTATAGAATAGTACGTTTATTGTCTATTTTATCAATTAATTATTACTAATTACAAAAGAAATGATCGGCTTTTATTTGAGATCTGTTTTTGCAAAATTCAAATTTAAAAAAACTGAAAAATAATCGATACCTTTGCCAAAATGAATTAATGATTAGGCGACATTTGAAACACTTAAAGCGACAGAAACACTCAGATATCGTAAGAATTCATAGAATTCTTGTTTTTCATTGAATTGTTTTATTTTTTTGGTATAGCATTTAACCTCTGAATATATTCTCATGCAAAAATAGACCTACATTTTCTAACCATATTCTCAAAGCTCTTTTGAAACGGTTTGTACTTGAGACAATAAATGGCAGGGTTGAAACAACAGTTCAGAAAGACCATAAGAACTGAGAAGTGATAAAAAGCACTTCCTAGACTTGCCACTCCGAATTGGTACATGGTGTAGTAGACTTGGTTTGGAGACCAACACAATATGAAAGCAGCTGACAACATGGCTGAGGTTTTCAGAACATTGTTTCGCGCTCTGATCATTTCTTGTTTGGAAATATCTTCCTCTTCCTTTTTCGATCTGGAAGAATTTTCAGAATTCAAAGATAGGTTTGTTGAATTGGTCGCATAGGAATTCCGCTGACTCGTATTAGTATTCGCTGGAGAAATTCTGTTGTGCAATTTGTAAGCCATGTGAAAGTAGAGAAATATTGTGAGTCCAAGCGGAATGAAATATTCAAGAATCACCGAGAAACCCCCAATAAACTGTTCGTATGCTTCACTTGGCCAATAAGCAAATATCCTGCACTTTCTATTCGATGAAATTCCAGAGGTAATGATTGCCGATGAAAATTTGTAGACTACGCTCAAACAAAAACTGCTGGCAAGTATGATGGCTGAGTATTTTCTTGTCTGTGTAAACTTTACCTTGTGAAAAATTGGCTGGACAACTGCCATGTACCTTTCAAAGTTGAGAGCGAGGACTGAAAAAGTTGATGTCGTCAGAGCAGCCCAGAGAACCGCCTTACTGATCCATATGCGACAAAAAAGCTCGTGAAAGAAATTGAATTGTGTATAAGCCGGTATAACGTCATCTTCTATCAAACTCGTTGCTAGTAGTAATAAAGCCACTGATGCATCTACGCTTGCCTGGAATAATGTTGCGATGTTTAGGATCAACTAAAGTTTGAGTGATATGAGATGCAGCATTTGATGATTAATGTCGTTTATTAATAATAACTTATGAAGAAATGATTTTTTACAAATATAAATTATTTTCTGTTGTCATAGCGCTCTGTAACATTTAATAACATACTAAACATTGCTATTGAATTGCTTTGCCTGAAAAACAAGATGACTAGACTTAATTATTTTTTTTTTTAAATACAAAGTATCACGCGACCCAATTTTCCAAACCTGCCAACAAATGTGGAAGGTACTACTCGCAGTACTGAGGTTTGATTGCCTATTTCCAAACTTTAGCAGAACGACGACAACAAACAGGTTCCAAAGGAATCCAAGACAACCGATGGAGCAATAAGCTGCTTTTAGGTCGAAGAAAGTAATGAATGTTGACGGTTTCTTGGTAGTGAAGTTGGAAAGAGCTGAATTAGTAGTCGATATGTTTTGGTCGAATGAGTCGTTTGATGCCATTTTCTTTTAAGTTCTTTAGAAGTTTTATTTGATATGAAATTTTACAAATAACCAAATAAAATGTTGTAACTATATTAGAACCTTGATATCTTCTGAAAGCAAATAGGTTAGTTATCTAGCACTTAACTTAATTTATTACTCAAATTTACTACAATATATTTTTAAATGTAATAAACATCAGTGAAATCTTTGGTTATCGTTGCACTTTTATAGAGGAATTGAAGAATTTAATTAAATCTTTATTTTAATTAGAACGTGATGCATGAAATTTTCAGTTTACGTTCGAAAAATATTTATTATCTTCTCTGTTTGCAGGTGTCATCTCACACCTTTTCAAACATTCAATTCTGAAAATAATAAAATATTCGCTGTCAATCATAATTAATTAAGATAGATACGTGTTTCACTAAATTTGATAAGTAATAAGAAATATAGGGACCAAGTCTTGTTGAAACTAAGCTCAATACTCTAATTTAATGAAATAAGCAACTCAACCTAGCTGGTTCCGTAACTGCTCTGTTTTCTCAAAATAGAATAGGATGCCCTTCACAGTAATATTTTATAGAAAACACCTCATAACTGGTGACCACATCAGCGATCTTTGTGTCATTAAGATTCCGACTTCACACTTAAGATATTCGATATTGACCGCTTTCCAAAAATATCTATTTTTTTATTATTATATTTATTATTTTTCTGCCTATGTCATATTACTGAGTAGCTTCAAGGTCTGGAACTCTCACCAAAATTGCTTAACTGAGAGCATCGAAGAAATGAGATTTAACAAAACCATCTTTGAAGTTAACCATAATTGCCTGGTAACCCATCATAACAATCCGGCGTCAAAACAGCCCCGTCAATATAGCCTGGTGTCAAAATAACCCAGGACAAAACAGCCCCGTCAATATATTACAAAAAAAATTTGTGAGTTGAATACATTAACCGATAACTGATTCCAAATTTAATTCGAAGTTAGTGGTTTGAATGCTTTTATGACCGTTTTGAGTTTAACTGGTATCAGTGAATTTCATTAAGTGGAAGATTAGTCTTCTAAATTATTATTAGGATTCCGGCTACTTCCTCACCTTACATGGACTTTTCAAGTTGGTATTTAATATAAATTATCGATTGACAAGCAACATGTGCAATCTGCACAAAGAGAATTTACCAGACACTCATTAAGTCACGAAGGTTCCTTTGGTCGTTTAATTTCTTTTGATCCTTCCCCGAGTTCCCGTTGCAATGTGTACAATGAAGGGTTTGATTTGGAATTGGAATTTAATTTATGTTATCGATTTTCAACATATTCGAGTGAATCACTTTATGGGACTCATCTTATCATCAGGTCATGGGAACATGTAACAAATCCACAGTGAACCAAATTTACCGTTATTTTGACGGGGCTATTTTGTCGCCGGGTTGTTATGACGGGGTGCCTGATTGCCTACAGGCATTGAAACTCAAATCATTCGGATATCTCTCTTTATTACACAAAATAATAGACCTTAAAAATCACAATCAGTCCACTGTTTGTTCATATACTGGAAGACGCCAGTTTATACTAAGATTTGAGTTCTCCACAATAAATTTGACTAAATACTTTTTTTTTATGAATAGCGTTGTCAATATTTGAAACTGATACGATCAGATATAGAATTGAGATCTTATAAAAGATTCACTTATAATATACCATTAATAGATTGTCGACTTATAATAGATTCACATGTCTCATCATTGATGACGACCTTTTACCTTTCCTATTGTACAACTGACTATTGTACAAATGACAAATTTTGGAGGAATTTCACAAGAAGTCGCTGATCTAGCATTTTTACAAGGTATAAGAGTATGAGACAAAATTTCTCGTGTAAAATAATAGCTTGTAATATTTTGTGATAAAAAATGTATGGTCCTAAGCACATATTTTACTGAGATAATGCTCCCTCCATTTTTGTCTTAACAGGCAAGAAGTTTCTTTTAAAAAGGAAACACGTTCAAGGAAGCAACGTTTTCAATTTTCTAGCAGGTTCTTTTGACCTCAATCCAAGCGAAAGGAGTAAGTTATCGTGACACGTTTACAAAGATGGACGTCAAATTTAATCAAAATCAATTAGTTGAAAGATGCATCAGGAATGCCTGGAATTAACCTAAAGACAAACTTTGTAACAAAATTAATTTTATTAATAGATAAAAGATGGTTCTAAATAACAGAAAAACGGAAATATACTTTCGTTTTAACTAAATTTCTGACCTAAACAACGATTATACGTTATTCATGTTTTTGTTGACTTTCTACTTTCTGCCGCAAAAGCTCGTTTCTAATTAATGGGAAATAAAATTTCGCCAACTTATTAGATGATTAAAAGAACAAAAATTGAGTGCATTCTACCTATAATGTGTTGTACGACGCCAAAATATAAATGAAAACATTCAACAAAATCAATTGGTCCTCAGTTGGATCTGCTTACGATTGTTTTTAGCAATTTAAATTAATTACTTTGTAAATGTTCTCATTTACAAACAACATAATGTTCTCTAAATATTTTATTTTTACTAATTAAAAAAAGTGATAAAAAATGTTAGGGTATTATATAAAACAGAAAATTTATATTTGAATTCAGTTAATTAACCCGTAAATAATTTAAATTACTCTCAAAAGTGTTCTTCAAAGTTTTATGCACTCACAAACATTGATACTTCATGAAACATACCTGCAGTTATCACATGCCAACATGAAATCATATTGATGATTTATTCCTGTTATTTAAATAATATAGCAGCAAAATAAATAAAAAATCTTAAAGATGAAAATGAATATTTATGAGATTATTTAAATCGGAAAAGTTATTTTAAATCGAATAACTAATAAATTACTTTATAAAGCTACAAACAAAAAATTATTAACGAATTTTAAATGTTTTAAAATCATTGTCTTCAATCTCCACGTTTTCTACAAATATTAAGTATTATTATAATATTACAAATATATTTATTAAGTGAAAATAAGTCCTTTCCGTTACTTTCTGGAAGACTTCACCAAATTTTTGTTTCAAACTGCTATCACTTGGGAATGAGTAATCTTTTTACCTTCAGTGCCAGGTATTTCACATTTTTTTGAAATGGTTCAAAGTTGATGGAGTAAACGATAGGATTGATGCAACAGTTTGCAAATACCATGATGACAGTGAAATGGTAGAATGTTCCAGATAGAGACAAACTGCCCACGTTTAACTGATACATGAGGAAATAGAACTGATTAAAAGACCAGCAAGTCATGAAAGATATGGACAGCAATCCTGCTGTTTTCAAAACCTTTCCCTTTGCTCGAGCCTTGGTACCGTTAGATTTGCTGCTTGAAAATTGCTCAATCGTAGATACTGGTTTCTCCTCTTCAAATCCTGTCTTGTCTACAATTTTTTGTGATGGTGAAACTCTAACTTGAAGAGCGATCGTCATCTTCAAGTACAGGAGGATGATGACAATCAAAGGGAGAAAAAATTGAACCATCAAGGTTAGAATTCCAACAAAAGACCTCAAATCCGATCTGGGCCAGATGGCATATACAGAGCATTCGTTGTTCTCAATGATTCCCGACGATGGAATGACGTAAGCCAAGTTGTAGACAGGTCCGACAGCCGTGCAAACGAGTGTAAGGATTACAGAGTACTTTCTTTTTTGAGAAAATTTAACTTTGTGAAATATGGGATAGATGATGGCTATGTATCTGTCCAGATTCAGGGCAATAACAGAATAAGTTGATGCCACTAGAGAGGACCATAGAGGAGATTTACTGAACCAAACACGGCACAACATTTCATCCCAGAAGTAACCACGGCTGTAGACCGACACCTCATCCTCTTTCAAAGTTGTGGCAAGTAAGAAAATAGCTACCAATGCATCGATGCAAGTCTGAAATTATTTTGTTTTTAATTAAAAATTTTTGAAATTATTTTGTTGAATCAAAGCAAAACTAACAGAATTTACTTTTGCAAGTAAAAACGAAAAAAAGTTAACCTGCCATCTGACGTGAAAAGCGCTGGTATTGTTCGATCCTTTTGAGCTTTTGTCGACGTAGAAAAGAACAAAAGCTACGAATCCATTGAATACAAAGCCAACTGAGCCAATACAGTAGTAAGCAATCTTCAAAGTTGGGGCTGTGTTAATGAATGAATTTGTCAGAAATGTGTCGTTGTGTGCTTTAGATAAACTTGAATTGTGCAAATATTGTTGTCCAGGAGTGAATGTTGAATTGGATGAATAAGGGTATAATGTTCTTAGTGACATGTTGTTAAATAAGCGACATAATTGTGCGAATTTGGTTAGCCGTCTTAAAGTACATTTACTTAAGTTCAGTTTCTTAAGTTTTTATTTTATTTATTTGATTAAAGTCCGTTGCATAACTAGGATGATTTGGACTCAGTTTCTTAAGCTTAAGAACTTGCTTATATAAAGGAATATAAGCATTGGCGTGACAATGTCTCATCAACATCAGCAACAACAATAACAACGACGGCGCTTCATTAGGCTCTTTACACCTCTCCGTGCAAATTAGTGCACAGCGGGATTTGTTCAGGGCGTTACTGATTATTTTATTAATAATTAGGCTCGAAAGTTCTTCTCACGCAACTTATTCCAATATTCATTGTTAGATTACGTAAATTAGATGGTAAAAGCACTAGTAAGTCATTTAATTAAGATTACATGTTACATCACACAACACTGCTATTCATCAAAGTCCAATTTTTTTTACTCCAATATTGAAATATCTTTTGCAGGACTCGCCTCTCAAATGATTTGAATATCTAATGAGAAATAATATTTATGAAACATAATTTTTTTTAAAATTATGAATAAAATGTTTTACCTTTTTCTTTTATTGTAAAATATATTAAATTCTGAAATAACTATTAAAAATAACAAATAAAATAGAAAAACTGATATTTTTATGATTTAAATATTCACTCTGTTTTAAAAGGAGAAGCGCAATTTTGCAAACTTCGAACCACACACCAATTGTTTGAACAGCAGTCAAAGAGAATTTATGATAATAAGTTAAACAGCCTATCTTCCCTTTTTTTTTTAGACTCAACCTAACGAACCAATCTAAAACATGATGTTCGATGTGATGATGACGCCTAACTCTAGTTGATCCTGTTATAGCCATGGCTTATACTCAGAAAGTTGTTAGCGAAGAAAATTTCCTAGAAGTTAAAATGATTGAAGAAAAAAGCAGATTGAAGATTTGATAAAAAGATGGAAAAAGGAATTGGATGCGCAAAAGTTCAGCTATTTCCTGTTGATGATAATGCGGAACATGCTGAGCTGAATGGAGTGTCCTCAACTACAAAATTCTTTGGTTCTTTCAAAATTTCATCTTCAGGGATCGTGTTTACGGAGAATAAGGATGGTTCCAAACCACTTTCCGTGTCTGGGTCTCCGATTTATATCAGGAAACCAGACTTTCAATCACAAACTCCACTACCAATAATTAACAGTAACTCAGAGAATTGTTTGATAGAGTCACTACCGCTGCTGAAGAGGATAAGAAAGAAAATTCTTTCCTATTGCCACAGTCATTTATTATCCACAGATAATGCGAAAAAAGTAATAATAACCATAATAATAAGATCTCTGCAAGAAGCTTTGCCGCAGATCAAACCGTTAGCCAAATCATGAATGTAGCTCTTTACACCCAACTGCAAGGAACATCATAATATCATAAAAGTTGCGCCCAAATCTGAAATGAAGAAGCCGCCGAAACAGATTAAGATGACTGAAACATCACAGAATCAGACAATTAATTGGCTCCATAACTTCCGCTATTTTGCTGTTTGATTATTTTATATTAAACAAATTACAAAGCATATTGCAGACATGATTGTGTACTCTTATTAACTTAAAACTGTCGAGATTTACTTTAAAAACCTTCTAATAGCTATCCTCGAGGAATGATTGGAAGACGTTGCGAAGTGCACATCCATGCGCACAGGATCGCGATTTGTGCGCGAGGTCTTAGAGCATCATTTTCCAAGTAAAGGTGATCGCTACAAAGAAAATATTACGCTCTCGGAACTCTCCATGGTTGGTTTTTTTTTGTTCAGTGTCGAATTTGAAATCCTAAACATCAGGTGCTCAGTTCCTTGTTCTTAACAGGAGTTTATTTATTCGGAATACAGGTTTAGTTCAGATGGATTGGCTCTTCCTGCAAGAGGCGGTGAAAAAAAACAATTGTAGACTGTCGTGGCGCCTCGCTTCTTTCGGCACAAAACTTTCTAAAAACATTTGAATGCATCTAGTTTATCGTTCTAACGAATAAAATGATTATTTTATTTGCAAACTCATTAAATTTTAGTTTTTTATTTGTTTTATTGCTAAATCTTAATTACTTTTTTTTAAACAAATTCTTTTCGTAATCTTTAGTCTAGACGGCGTAAAATTTTGTAGAAGTATTTATAAGCTTTCAGTTGTAAGAAAATTGATAGTTAAACAGCATAGTTTGGAAAATGATATCTTGCAGAATAACTCCGAGAGGACCTGTTATAGCAATGGCCTACACGCTCAAAGTTGTTAATCAAGAAGTATCTGAATTACTTAAAGAGGGGAGGGAAGGAGAAAATTTGAGGATCAAAAGTGCATCTACGGGAGATTTCTGTGTTACAACAAACGTGTCCGACGCTTCCCAAATTTATCCGCCAGAAAACGGTCGTCAACTGAAATGCATCTCAGCAAAGGATGATTTGTTGCCACTCAAGTTTCAGTCTTTGAACAACACTGAATGTGAAAACCTTCAAACTGATCAATCGCAATCCCTTGAAATTAACAATAATAAGGAAGATTCATTGGAAAACCCTTTGCCAAGGCCTGCCACAAAAGAGATCAAGAAAGGTAGTTTGTTATTATTTCATGTACCGTTTGGATAGTATAAGAAAAGTAATTGTTTCCTTACCAGAACTATTGTCACATATCAAACCTTCACCCAAATCGTGGGTGACGTTGTTTACACCTGACACCAAGGAACATCGTAATGTTGTGTCAAAACTTGAAATCAAGAAGCCACCGAAAGAGATAAAGATGCCTGAAACATCACCGAACCAGAGAAACAGCGATGATCAAGATGGCTGGTCTGAGGTTAAGAAGAACATGCGTCAAAATTTGAATACGTCTTCAAAGAAAGTCACTAGAAAGAATAATTAATAGGATATAGAAAACTAATTTAAGACGTTAGTTTAAGCATATTAAGCAGCACGCTTTAAAGGTAATTGGTATGTAACAAGTTGACCATATGGCGAAATAGAGAATGTTTGCCTGAAAAACCCATAGTATTTAATTACTTTGCTGTCATCACTTTAACCATAAATTAAATGGTTCTACATGAAGGATAACAATAACAATAAGGATAAGCCAATAACAGACTAAATAGATGATATCAGTAAATATCTCAGTTAGTAATTGTTGAACAATATACAAAAATATAAATGATAATTTGTATATTTTGACAAGTTCTGCTCGTTGAATTTGATATTTTACAGGACAATAAAATAAAGTTGTGTAAAATTTAGTAATATTGAACTTATATTCGGTGTGTTATCAGGAAATTATGGGGTATTTATATATATATATAATGATTATGAACCAATCAGTGGCGTACCAATGTGGGGACGGTAGGGGCGGTGCCAAGTGCATTTTGAGAAGTACGTAAAAATTTTAAAAATGGCCGCCCTCTTTTTGTAGTTTCTTTGCTGTGTCCATTAAAGGATCAGATTTCAATTCGGCTTTTGGTATAACGTATCAATTGATGTACAACATGTTCGAGTCACACATAAAAGAGAATCACCTTACCAGGCCCTCATCAGGTCTGTTCATCAGATCGTCCAGTGAGTCTTTTGATCATAAGATCATATGGAACTATTTCGAGACCATATCATATTGTTCGTTCATTCCGTTTTCATTAACTCGCTACGTTCATTCGCGATGGTTACAGTTATTTTGAAAATCTTTTTAAATAAATTCTTGGATTCGCAAGCACTTCGGTGAGTTTGGTTAGTTTAAGTTTAACAAAAGCTAGTGACTCTTGTCAGATCAATATTATTCATGGAAGGGAGAGAATCATAAAGTATGACCTTTTTTGGAGAAAGAAAAATACTGACATTTGATTTGGCTATCTTAAGTAAAAGTCGATAAGCAATGCTTCAGGAAACGATGACATCGATGGACCCCTTCAACTTTTGAGCTACAGAACGATACCATCTTGGGGATTCTGCCCCTATATTGTGATCCTGCTGCGTATTTTCCTAACAAAAGCTATTAATGTTTCTAACTGAGAGCTCTTTCTCCAAACGTTATTAAAAAAATACCCCAGATTATCGATGAGCCAGGCTACTTGCAGACTTGGCGCTCCTCTCTTTAAAGAGGGAACTTGCCGATGGATTTTGAGACAGTTATAAAAAACTTTGCGGAAAGAAAAGAGCAGAAAGTTTGTTTGTAAATTTTTAATTTGATTGTATTTGATTCCATGAAAATAAATATTTGAGAGCTTTTCGAAATTTTAAAGGTTTATTAACGGTCAAAACACAGTTGGTATGCCACTAGAGCCAATGAAAATTAATGGTGAAGTAAATTAGTAGGTGATAAACTCCAAATCAACCAAAAAATTTCGTTAATTTAATTCTTGGTTGCTTCATTTGTCCTTCAAATTCCCGCTCGATCGCAGTCAATAGGATCAATAGGAACATTTCTTTGTGAAGGCAGTCATTAGCTGTCGTAATATTAATGGTTAGAAATATAAACCGATTACAAAAATTAAATTTAGAAAACGAATTTCCTTAAATATTAAAAAAAATGTAAGCCTCATATTAAAACGTTTAGGTCCCAGAGACCTTTTGTTGATTGGCGGTATTAAAATACTGTTAGACAAAAGTCAAAAGTACAAAAGCCAGTACAGAAATCATTCTCATCTGTGTAGCAAATTCCTTATCGTTCTCGTAAAGATGTTGGCTTGGATATTTCTCCAGAGACTTAGACTTTAGTTCAAAGACTCCAGAGTTTATAGCCGAAAACTCGAAGTCCGTCATTATCGATATAGGTGACAGATTTGAGTTGGTAACCTTGAGATGTGAAAAAACTTGTTAGTTTGCTGAGTCCTGGATGGAAACAAAGCATAAACAAATTTTTCCGGTTGATGAACTTTCCGGTTGATGAACTTTCCGGTGATGAATATTCCGGGTTGAATGTTAGAATATCAATTAAGTCCAAAATTACGACTTTATTTTATTGCATACTTTATTTTATCAATTTAATTTAATTTAAAAAATTATGACTTTATTAATCAGAATCTTTTATTATATTTTATTTCTAAGTCGTAATTTGAATTATCAGTTAATAAATCAGGAAAGGCTAGAAAGATCTGATACTGAATAATTATTTAATATTTAATTGGTTATTTAATATTTTTTAACTGCAATTCCAGAAATGATGATGATGATGAATAGACGCATAACTCCAGTTGGTCCTGTTATAGCCATGGCTTACACTCACAAATTGATTAGCGAGGACAAATTCTCAGAAGTTAACAAAGTAACTGGAGAAGCATTTGAAAAAAATGTGGAAGAGAGAAATTCGGTGCATAAAAGTTTAACTATGAACTATCAGCTGTTTCCTGCTGATACGAATGGGAAACAAATTGAACAGAACAGAATATCTCCGATTATTCAAGCAGATTATCCTTTAAAAATCTCTTCGCCATGTGTAAAAATGACAGACATTTGGCCAACACATGCCGCACCCCAACCTTTCAATGACGATATTCAGTTTCAAAGTCATTCTCCACAGTCTTTGGTTAGCAAGGACACAAGAGGTTCTGTCACTAACGAGTACAAGAAAAATAATTCCTGCGAGTCTTCACAGACTGAACTTTTGAATGACGAAGCAAACTTAGCGGATTCTTTCCCCAAAACAGCAGCACAGGTTGAAACTAAAAGCAAATCATGGGTGGAGTTGTTTAAACCTAAACATGAGGTGCTTGATAATGATTCCAAACAAGTGCTACACAAAAGTGACTCAGTGCATGCTGTGCATAACGATGGTTTCAAAGCCGTATCTAAAATTTCTTTGACAGAGGAAAGGAAAAAAACAGTCGAAGAAACAATGACATCTCAAATAATGAGTGATGGATGGTCCGAGGTTAAGCTGAAGAAAAACAAGTGCCGTAAATCGACCTTGGCTTCCAGCAAAGTCAATGGATGAATGGAGATTCAATGTTTTGGATATTGAAGTTTTTTTTTTAGCTTATATTGGTTAATTATGTAAAAGTGTTTGTGAGATTTATTATAGAAATTAATGCAAAATCGTTTAAAATGTCTAAAAAAAAAGTTTCTTTTATTGAAAATAAAATTGTGATAACGTCCATCTGTACGACCTTTTTTTTTATTTCAAATGATTTTGATAAATTTATTGATTGAAACGATTGATTAATTCTTGATTCAACTATAAAATTCACTATTCTCAAAATATGTACTTATTACTCACTTAATTCAATGCATTCACATTAAACTTATAAGACCTTTATTTGTCGCTTGATTTATGGCATCTTAAAAATTAACTGAAAGCAAAAATTAAAAAAAAATATTTAAATATGTTGCTCTGATTTTTATTTAAATTTTCATTTTCAACTTTATGACTGACATTTTACGTATCTGAACATTAACATAACGCAAAATTTATTTAAGGTGGTTTAAGGAGACTAATGTCTGCGTGACAAACGTTGCCGGGAAATCGAGTTGATGTGGAAAATATTTTTGGAGTTTTAATTAAATTGAATTCAGTTTGGCGGACAAGTTAACTAAACATGCGTATCGCTTTGTTGCTGACAAGAAAATCATCCATCCTTCTTTTGTTATGCTTCTAAAGAACTGGTACCTGGTAGTCGAAACGTTGAATTGGATTTTATAAATCTTTTCATAATAACTTTATGTACTGAAATCAATTTCTCGGAGACACAGGTGCGAAGTCAATTCAGCAATTATTGGAAACAATAAGATAAAATTAATTACCAAAGTACTCATTTCAAATTAAAAGTTTCCTCGGCATGCATGTTGGCCGAATGGGTTACGTTCCTGCATGCGATGGTAATGGCAACAGTGTAATGTGTTAGGTTCGAAACCCAGCCTGCACTGCCCCTCAGAAGGAACGCTTTAGAACGGGTTACAAGAAGCGCCTCTATTTGTACATGGCTATGTACATGGCGCTATATAAGTTAACTGCAACTCATGACATATACAATCTAAAGTATCGATTAATTGATCATAGAATCTATTTTATGACATTTTATTTTTTATGACTTCAAAATACAATGAGACCCCATGTAAGTTACAAGTGATTTATAAAATTAAAAATATGTTTAAATTTAATGGATCTTGTTCTCAGGTACATTAGGAATATCATGTTAAATAAAGTACATGAATTGCTTTGATTGCATTAATTTTTTGCAATAGTCTCACAGAAAGAAATTAAGTCAAAAGTCGCACTTTGGTCTGAGAAAAACATCCAGGTTAACGTACTGGTAATTAATTGTTAATTAGTTTGCAAAAGTTACGTGATTTGTTGAATTTTTTAATAAGATGCTTTAAATTCTTCTGGAACTGCTTGGACCTGGAACAATATATGATGGGGTTGAGGCAACAGTTCGAGAAAACCATGATGACACCGAAACGATAAAGATCTTGGTAGCCCTCCAAATTTACTCCCAGTTGGAAAGCCAAATAATAACATTCGTTTGAAGTCCAACAGATTACGTAACACAAGGAAAGCAGGAAGGAGGTCTTGAGAATGTTGTTTCTTGCTCTCAAATATTCGTCTACAGGACTTTTCCTGTCCATTTTTGTATGTTGTGTTTCACTCGGAAGCTGATTGATACTTTTAACAATTGCTCCTGATACGTTATAAACACGAACAATTTCATTGCTAATGTGGGCTCTTGTCGCTTTGTTTCGTTCGTTTTCAGTAGGTAAGGCATGGACTTTGTTTGAGGCGATCTTGTTATGCATTATTAGAGCCATTCTGCCGTAGAAAAATGCCATTACAAGCAGAGGAAAAATATATTCAAAAAGCAAGGTGAATATGCTGACGAAGTCCTGATACATTTTGTTAGGATAATGAGTGTAGACAGTACATCTTCCGTCACTCAAAATCCTGGAGGAGATAATAGCAGAGGTGCATTTGTATAACATTCCAATGATGAGAAGTGCAATCACGAGAAGGCGTGAGTAGATTTTCTTCTGAGCGTAAACAGTCTTGTGGAAAATGGGATGAACCACAGCCAGATATCTTTCAAAGTTTAGCGCCAACAGAGAAAGTGCGGAGCATGTCAGCGTTCCCCAAAGTAAAGTTTTTGTGAATAAGACACGGCAGAGAAATTCTTGGAGGAAGTTTCCAGGTTGGTAACGTGTGCCGGGGTCTTCCACGATATGTGCCATGAACAGAAATACAGCCACTGAGGCATCGACACAGGTCTGAAAATTTTTTATTTAAATAAATGTTATCTCAATAATTGCATGAAATTCATTGCTAATGTATATTTTAAAATATCGAGAAAAAATAGTTGCAGTGACTACCAAAATATTATTATTTGCAATAAATCTCTCGAAATCAAAATGAAGACCGATGATGTATGATAGGAAGTATTTCGTTGATAGATGTTGACATGAAGATAATAATGACTCTCTTAATCCAAATCAGCCATCATCATTCCGATCAACGTCTAACTTCAACGTTATCTCATAGAAAAGACAAAAATCTCATAATTATGAACGGAGCAGTTCACTTTTTTCTTTCCATGTTTGCTTTGACCTTAAAGAATTGAAAGAATATTTGCCAGACAGCATTTTGGCTGGTCAGATCTTATTTAAAAACAGAACTCAACTTCTTGTTACAGCATCTGGGGATCCAGTTATTCGTTTTGTCAAGTGTCCCTCACGGGTTAGTCCTTGATCCGATTGTTTCAATAATCTACTAACAACATGTCCATTGCTGAAAGAGAAAGGTACAATGTTTCCTCCAGACATGACGTTTCAGCAATTTGTTGATTTGGATGATGGATGTGTAATTGCACATGACAATGATGCTCGTGTCGATGAAGCTGAAGAAGGCGCTGTCGAACCGGATCTTACATCTGCGATCATTTCCCACCGAAAAGCACGGAATAAGACATTTGAGCTATTATTCTATGCCAATTCAATACTTTCCTTAGAAGAAAAATCATTTGAATTGTCAAGGATTCAGGATAAGATCTGGAATGAAAGGGGACGCAGAAAGGATTAAACAAACTATTATCAGAAGTTTTTTTTTTGATAAATTGTGGCAGAATATTTTCTTATGTCTTGCCTAAAAATGTGGTAAATTGTCAATTTGTATGGCTTTATTTGTTATGGTTTTGCTTAAACAACTTGATAAGGTAAAGCTGCTCAGAGGGTTATTTTGCTGCAAAGTTAAATAGTGTCCCTATTGGCAGTTTTTACTGTTTTTGTTTCTCAGCATAAGATTCAAAAAAAGAAAAAATATCTGAAATATGTATAAACTATAAATTATTCTAAAAATAAATAAAAACTCTTTGGTCAAGTAACGAAAATGTATAAACGACTGATTAATCAACTAATTCATTTAAAGTTTGACAAGAATAAAAATGTTTGGAAGCAAATTGTTTCTCACTTGGCAGCAAGCGTGAAAAGAACTGACGCTGTGAATTCGTGAAATATTCTGAGAACCTGCCTTTAAAACTACCACAACCATGAAGTTCCACAAAAATCCAAGACATCCTAAAATGCAGTACGCAATCCTCATGTTGTAAGCGGTGACAGTTCTCCGGGCATAAGGAAGAGTGCCATTGGTATTGTTGGAAGAAATAATCGATATATTGTACCACACGGTGCTGATGTTCATTTTGCCTGTTGCTAACTAATTACTAATCGTAAGACTAATTATTTGTAACGTTTATTAGGTTAGATCTGTAATTTGTTAAGAGATCATTTAACCTTGTTCCCATTTTAATTGTATCTCAATCCCGAAAAGACTTTTTGAGCATATGACGTGAGTTCTTTTATAACCATCCATGTGATGTCTCCGCAGTGCATACGTTTGATTTACCCATTGTTCCACTTTTTATAATCACGACTCTCTTTCGCGACATCGAATTTATTAATTAAGGATATTAATCGAATGAACCAATATTCTCATTAAATTGTGGACTTCCCTTACTTTCACGCGATCCATTAAAGACACATTTGGAGAGGGATGTTCGCTTTTGCGTTCAAACATAAAATAGACGAAAAACATGTTAAAGCTTTAATGCCATTAGCGGGTCAAAGCAGGTGTAATTATGGACAATGTAAACATAATTAGCAAAAATAATGCTTTCAGGTAATCATTTATTCGATACTGAATGCCTACAAATTGCTTTTTGCAAAAAAATATAAAAACAATCATTTCAATGGAGACCAGATTTTTTCATCCTGATGACTGTTTTAACGTTTACCATTGCTACTCGACCGTTAACGCTATTTAAGTCTTATGAACTTTTTCAAAGTTGATCCTGCTTGAGTGCTCAGTAGGTAGAGCAATATGGAGAGTTTACAATCTATGATTCTTTTTAACATCTTTTCTTTTTTATTTAATACTTTTTAACATCTTGATTCAGAAAAAAACTCTTAAATCTGAAGCATCATCTTCCCTCTTACTGTAAATAGAATCAAACTTCCATTCCTCCTCCATCTTCCAAAGACGTCGTTCTGTGAGCTTTTGACCTTTTCACCTGGTTTGCACTTAATTTCAAACCTTTACCAATTTTAAGTGCTTTGTTTTTCAGGTAATTTAATAATTATTGCAAAACAAATGTTAAGGTCCAGTTCTAAAAAAGACAAATTTTAATCTTTCCAAAAATTATTAAAAAATCTTAAATAAGACGACCAGTGCTTTTGCGTAAAAATAAAATTTAATAATTTTAAAATAGATACGAAACTTATAAAAAAAGTTTTAAACTTAAAAATTCCCAAAACAATGTCAACACTTTATTTAAAATGTATTGATTTTTAAGTGCAATTTCTTTTGCAAGGAGAGGAGGCTGCTGTGAGATTGATTTTCAAATTTTTTCGGACAAAATTTAAGCGAGGCTTCTTCTCCAGAGTTTGGACCGCACAAACTTTTGGGGTTGGTGAACATTTTGGGGGATTGTAAAGCGGGGAATGTCCGTGCACCACATACACCCACTTGCACCTGTCAGTCTTAAAACATGGACAAGTAATTAGCAATTAAAAAAGCAACGTTTTAATATATTTAACACTATTAAAAGTTAAATAAATACTTTAAAGTAATGTTATAAAGGATATATTTTATAGTGTCTGCAGAAGTTAATCTTAATGATGCAAGTATAAAATTGTTCAATTACCATCATGGATGTTTCTTAAATATTTCTATAATATTTTTATTAATCTATACTTGGATAATAAATTTATCAATCTTTAGCTGGATAATAATTTCATTAATATTTACTTGGGTAATAATTTTAATAATAATTACCTGGATGATAATTTTAGCCTTGAAAATCTTTCCATAAGTGATGGGCTTGAAAAGGACAGTGAAGACAACTCCTTCCCTCTCAAGGTTGCCTTCGGTTGGAAAAAATGAAAATTCCCGGGCACTGTTTTCTGACAGTTTCGCACTGAACCTATCCATGAAACTGTTATGAAAGAAGATAAACATTCGTCATGTATGGACAAATCCGAAAAATAATAATTATTGTAACTATGCACTTATGTTTTTTGACATGCATTTTTTGAAGTTGCACAAAAGTACTGTGTAATCTGATATTAATGCAGAAGACTTTTTAATTGAAGAAATCAATGTAAATTCAGCTGCAGCATAGTCAGCCACAACTAAATGTGACTTTGTAAATTTTAAATATTACAAAATAATATGCCTAATTTGAAAAGGAAAATGTAGATAAATAAATAAAAAAATTACCAATAATAAGTAATAATTAACAATAATTAAAATGCAACCATTCAGGGCAACGAAGTATGAAGTTCATTGAGCTCTCCTGATTGAGACCCTCTGCCCACATGTGCAGCTCCCTGTACGGAACGTTTTCCTCAGCTTCAAACAACAACCTGTACCTCCAACAACCCCCTCTGTGATTGGTTATTACCAAATCTCCAAGTTGCCTGATTTGACAGGAATGAATGAACAAAAGCATATTAAATATTTGCAACTTTCTAAATAATTTAATTTTCTAGCATGCAAGAGCAGATGCTTGGGGAAACATAAATGTTAACATTGTGATTAACTAGGCTGCATTCACAAGTTATCAATTTAGATTGAAATGATAATCAATCTGTTGCCACTATCATTTATGGGATCATTTATTATTATAACAGATTATTAATCTAATAATCAACTTAACTGATTATCAGTGTAATCGATTATCTATCTAATTGTCAACTAAAAAGATTATTGTCATTATTATAATTACCTAAACTAAATAGATTATTATTACCATTATCAACAAATTGTAAATTAAAAGTCTCCATCACCTGGTATTCCTTGAAGGATTAAAGTGAACTCTAAACTTGAGTCTGGTCGAACATCCCTCACTGAGACCCTCCATTAAAATGATGCGAACAAAATTCTCCAAGTCCTCCATGGCAGATGGGTGAGCGACCAATGAATAATCAATGTTGCCTATGAAGAACAATTTATATTCATTGTATCTATCATTTACAACAACTTGCATTCCCTGCATTTGTCATGTACACAGAAAGTACATAGATGGGAATGTAATACAGTAATAAACAATGATGTTGTTACAGTAATTGCAGTAATTTAATACATGTAATCAACCTGTAAAAACAACTTGTAAATAGCATGACAATAAGAAAGACAGAAAAACAACCTATAATGTCAGGATCATCAGATGAATCACACTCCAGCACCAATTCAAGAACTCTGCTGATACCCTCCTTGGTGAACGTTTTGAAACAAGCGGCAATCTCCAGGTTTTGAACTCCGCCGAAGAAAAACTTCGGTTCGAGGCAAGTCAACTGTGCCCTACCCATGAGCGGAAATTTCCACTTGAGGCTCGGATGATGACCCCCTTCATCCCAGGACGATCCATCCATTCTGATTCCTTCGATGGTGCAAACCCACCCTTTGTGAAGCCTCAGTGAGCTCGGTGTGAACAAGATGATGACTTCCACTTTCTGGCGAGGTTCCAGTTTTAGCCTCTTGTGTTTGTTGAGGATCATGAAGGTGGGTACTTTTGTCTCCTCATGAGGTTCGCAATCCATTCCTGGTGAGAAGATTTTGATATTAATGGCTTCATTACATTAGAAAAATACTGATTTGCAAATTAATTCACCTCCCAATTCGTTTATGAGGTTCAAATTCACCATCATCCAAAAGTCTGTGCTGTTGATGAATGGGAGAATGTGCCACACCTGCGAATTTGGTGAGCAGACGAGTTCAATGGGTTGTTGTGGCTCAGGAAGAACCCCGTCTGCTGATATTTCAAACTCCCAAATTCCAATCTGCAAGGATGCAATGATAATGAGTTAATTACTTAACCATTTCAGTTGTTCTTGGATTGACTTTAACTTACAAATTGTGATATAGAATTTTATTATAATAAAAATGTAATATTTAGATGCGAATTCAATAGCAGATTGAGTTTTAAAACAAATGTCTTGCGAGGCGACATTTGGAAACAATCGATCAATCAAACAATGTCATCAGAACAACAGTCAAGAAGACGTCAATGAAGCAACATCCAAAGATTAAATAAATTGGTGCAACAACAACAACAACGACAACATCGATAACGACAACAACAACAATCAGCTCCACAATTGACCTGTTCCGATTGAAATCCGATCTTGGCACTGTGATTGTTCAATCTCCGAGGAGTGAACGTGTAATCGACAAGCATCGAGCAACGAGAAGGTAACTCCAGGTAACCCTGACCATCCATGTTCCACCTGAGTATTTTTGTTTTTATTAGCACTACTGAATTATTATTAATACTAATTTATTATTACTACCAACTTATTAAAATACTGTATTATTATTTCTACTCCTATATTTATAATAAAATAATAATGATAATAATTTACAATTTTCAAAATGAACCAACGAATAAAAAAAATTTGTTAACAAACCAGAAGCTCTGCTCGTTTGAGCTGAAAGGTGTCAGTTGAATGATGTGGGCAGAAGGATTTCGTAGGACGACCTGCCCCACATGGTAGCTTCCGAGTTGACACAAAACACCGGAAATGTTGGTGCATGGGATGGGTGTGGTGGTTATGACCAGCTTATACCAGAATTCACCGGTTTTTTGGTGATAAAACGAGATGCTGAAACAATTTTATCTATATGTATTTATTGTATTTATCAATATATTGTATTTATTGCATTACCAAATGCATTTACTTTGTTAGTACTTAAAAGTTCAAATCATTTTATTTATTGATTAGTATTAAGACCAAATGAATAATATTTAGGGGAGTATAATTTTCTAATAAATTGATTTAATAATTTACAACCTAGAAAATGATAATGTATTTAATTAACCATTTATGCACTTTAACTTGAAAAGATTCACCAAATACCTACAAAGAACAAACCTTTCCTCGAGAGAACAAGAAAGTGCACCGGGCGAATATTCCACTTTGTATGAACCCGTCTCCTCAGCTCCGACACTCACAGTTGAATGACCTTTGAGGTCAGGAGAACTGAGTCCTACCTCAAAGTTTAGTAACTGAGACAGCGGGTTGCTGATTGAGACTTCGATCTCGGTTGTGGTCTGCGTGGACGCGTTGATGTTTGTGAGTGTAAAACATCACTCAAAGGCTCATATCATACACTCATAAATCTTTATATTCTCTCCTTCTTCCTTCTCCTCATCACCTTCATCTTCATCACTGTCACCACCGCTCTGTTACCACCATCACTATCATTATCGCCATCGTCATCGTCATCATCGTCATCGTCATCATCATCATCATCATCATCTACCACCATCATAACCAATCCAACAGACCAGACAGCTACAGTTGACTTCAATGGTGGCAAGTGACGGACCAGGCACAACGTTGATTTCCACTTCGTACCAAACTCGGCAGACGCCAAGATTTTCCTTTTCTTCCTCTGAGAAGTTCTTCACCGTTCGTTCCTCTTCACTGACCGGACTGTCTGGATCACTGGCATGGAAAGAATTAATTTAATTAATTTTTTGACTAATTATTTTATAAAATGAAAATAATAACAAAAGTAATAAATGGTAATATTAATAATAATAATTATAACATTAGTAATAAAACTATTAACGAGTTTTATCAAAATATGTGAGATTAAATTTAAATCAAAACGAGAAAATAAATAAATAAATAAAATCAAAGATATTAAAGATCAAAATCTTATTTACTAATTCTTAATGTCACCATGCCCCAAAAATACAATTACAAAGTATAAGCACCAAAGTTATTGCAAAAAGATTGATCACCATGGTACCCGAACAAACCTGAGTCTTTTGTCTGAGGCGGTGAAAGTCAGGATGCCACTCTGAATGCCCCTCCGATGGGGGGTCATGGTGGCTTCGTACACGTGGTACGACTTTGGCATTGCTATGAAGCTCTCGTCACCACAAAAGATGTCCATGTTTGATTGGACCTTGATTTAAATTTATTGGATGGTTGATTTAAAAATGGTTGAAATGTAATGGGAGCTTGGTTGAAATTTAAAATTTATTGGATATTTAACTTAAAATTTGTTGGAAATTTGATTGAATCTCACAAATTTGTCAACAATAACTCTGCTACCACCAGGTCATCATTCGTTACCATCATCATCATCATCATCACCATCACCTCCGCCACCGTCGTCGTCGTCATCATCATCATCACCATCAACAACAATGAAAGAAATCTTACAAAAAATTCAAGTCTCTGCAAGGCAGGATTGAAAACTTTGAACTCTTTCTTGAAGCTTGAGAAATAAAATTAATTCATGAATTAAATTAAATTAATAATAACATATAATAAAAATCAAAATCATAAGTCTAAAAAATGTGAACTGCCTGACCTTTTTCCCACAACACCATCCAAGACAACTTTGTCCAATGGTGAAGCAATTGTACCCTCCCCGACCAAGTTGAACTTAATGACCACATTGTTACGTCTGTCGTTTAGTACCAGCCCTCCCTGCGATATATAGTTAACATAGTAATTAATAGTTGGTTAATTACAAATTGCAAGTTGATTAATAATCTTGCCAATTCAGTATTAGTTAACTAATAAATTAGTTGTCATTGATTAATAATCCTTTCAATTCAGCCATTATTTAATCAATAAGCTAAATGTAATTTATTTATGTATATTAGTCCTTTTAATTCAACAATTAGCTAATCAATAAATTAAAAGTCGTTTGATTTGATTAAAAATTCTTAATGCTTATTAATGATTCCTTCAATTCAACCTCGGTGATCTTCTCAAAGAAGGGAGCGAATCGAATCTTATACATCATTGTTCTTTTCGGAGGAACCAACAGGTGCTTGGATCCTGTGAAGGAAAGGTTCCCCGAAATTTTGGCTTCTAAGGACCATTCTGTTGTAGTCTCATTTGTCTGAACGTCAACAAAACAATCCATTAATTATGGCAACGTTTAATGCAACAAAGAACACCTGGCCTAGCATCATAATTACTCCTCGAATGTACCCAAAGGATTGAATGACATCACAAAGATGAATGAATGTCAAATTGATGCCCAAGTCAACACTCGTCTATCTATCCCTCCATTCCAAGCCAAACACACAAACATGCATTTTAGTAAATAATCATTGAAAAACAAATGAAAATCTACAAACAATGGGAATGTCCTGCGAAACGAAGGACCCCACGGGCGAGACCATCTTGATGGTCGTGGTATCCTCAGGGGGGAGTACGGTGCACGAGACCTCAAAGATTCTGTAGTCATAGGCATTGGCCAGGTTGCTCATCAAGACTTTGCTCTTGTAAATACCACTCAGGTTCGCGGAAAAGCGAAAAGTCAGAGGAAAAGCTGCTGGAAAGACTTTGTGACCTGTTTGCAACATTTAGTACAACATTTAGTACAACATTTAGTGCAACATTTAGTACAACATTTAGTACAACATTTAGTACATCATTTAGTACAAGATTTAGTACAACATTTAGTACATCATTTAGTACATCATTTAGTGCAACATTTAGTACATCATTTAGTACATCATTTAGTGCAACATTTAGTACAACATTTAGTACAACATTTAGTACATCATTTAGTGCAACATTTAGTACAACATTTAGTACAACATTTAGTACAACATTTAGTACATCATTTAGTACAACATTTAGTACAACATTTAGTACAACATTTAGTACATCATTTAGTACAACATTTAGTACATCATTTAGTGCAACATTTAGTACAACATTTAGTACATCATTTAGTGCAACATTTAGAGGCAGCATTTCATATTAATATATTTATTCATGTAAATATTAAAATACATAGACATGTTTATTCATTGAATCAGAGCGACAAGAGAATCCAAAACTGACAATCGAGGATTTTCTCGAGTGTGACTTTTGAGTTTGGAAGGCGAATCGTACTCCTCGTTGAAAAGTTCATCGATGTCAATTCGATCGAGTACATGGTGTCCATGAAGGCATTCATTGGGTTCTGCAACAAAGTTGTGCAGGTGAGAAATGTAATTAGACGAATTTCACTATCCATTTCATGACTTTTCAGTAAAATATTTAAATGTGTATTTGTATTCAATAAGAAAAAATAATTCTGTTTCTAATAAAGCCTACCAGCTAAATTTATATATATATATATATATATATATATTTATATTTATACAAACGCATAGTCATCAAAGTTATATTTCAAGTTATCATTAGTAATTCCTAGACTAACAGATTCTGAGGATCCATTGACGACGCGATTGAAGTTCAGCTTAGTGAGTTTCTCGTCGAATTCGTAGTCATTGGTGTGAGTTCTTAACTTTCCATGGAAGAATTAAGAGATTCAAATTTAAACCTTTGCAGCAGAATAATTATTAAGATCATTGTGATAATTCTGATCAATTGTAACAGCATTCGAATAATTTATAATAATAGTTATAATTTAGAGAAATCTCAACTGATGATGACCATAAATAATTGCAATCTGCTCCAATGTATGATCACAATTTCTTTTAATTTCATAAATAATTTTTAATTTTTAATTGAACCATTTCTACGATTTGTGAAGACCACCATCTCCTCACACTTTAAATTCTACTTAAAACAACAATTTCAACGTTCAGTTACTAATTAAGTTTTTAAGATATTAAAAAAAATTAAATTAGATTCAAAATATGGCGGACTCACATATCGCTGGACTTTGCTGATGGCTTCGTCTCGAACTTCGTTGATGATCGGAATGTAAACAATGCGCTCGATCGTCTGACCGACCCTGCACGTCCAATGGACGTCAGTCTTTGTTGTGCTATTCTTCACTCCTTTTTGGGGTAACATCAACGATAATATAATGTAAACTAATAATATCATGGTAATAATATATGTCATACATTTAAATATAAGTACCATTATCACTTGAAATTTTTATACATAACTAACATTACATTAATCGGCTTGTGGGTTAGCTCAATGGATTGCCTTCTTACATGCAGCGGTAATGTAATGGCAGTGGTCGTAATGGAGTTTAAAAGGCAGAGAAATTAAAATGGTAATTAATGTGCAACTGTGTCAAGTGTTGTTGGAAGCAACTCAATTAAAGATAAAGTCATGATAAGTGATTATATCAATGTGATAAAACAACATCAACTTCACTCACTTCCTCCAATTTCTTTGGAATTTTCAAATTTCTCAACGAGCGGAGGTTTTCCGATGCCACATACCATGTAACAGAGGTCCCCCTGGTCCTCCTCTCTGAGAATCACTGTGCAAAAGTGAACCTTTTCTGCCAAAGGTAGAAAGATGAGGGTCAGCTCTGCCTGAGAACCTTTTTTGATGATCAGTTTCTTCGACGTTGAAAAAAAGGCCATGGACACTAAGAAACATGGAATGAAGTTGTTTAATACTTATAACGCATATATATATGTATATAATGCATATAAGGCATGCATATAAATATGTATTAAATAACAACAAATTATATTTGGCAGGCAATTTGGCTTGGAGGATGGCGTCCATGCAAAAGACAGCAAAAGCAACAATCGTTACGTGTTGTGTTTACAACCCAGCTTGAACCGCCAAACCTCTCCTAGGATACTGCGCTATACAAATGGTTGAGCTGTTGCTGACTCTTATGGTGCTTCATAAATAAATATATTATATTAATATTATTATTATTATCATCATCATTATTATTATTATTATTATTAATATTATTATTATTATTATTATTATTGTTATTATCATTATTATCACTATGAATTAATACTAATCTACAACAAATAAATATGTATTGCCCACCAGCTCTTTGGGCCAAAGTGAATGCCTTCTTGCGATGTCCGTAGTACTGAGATCCGGAGTAAAGGTAAACCTTGAGTTTCATGTTCTTGTTGGTGTTGTTATAGACTGGAATTTTCAACTCCTGCTCCTGGTAACAAGGACTTTCCACTTTTATCAGTTCTTCTTGCTGCAACATTTAAAACACAAAATTTTTTTATTTGTTTAAAACATTTGAAACATAAAAATTATTTTTTTATTTGTTTAAAACATTTGAACAATTTCTTTGGATTTTTTTTTATTCACTTGCTCAAGGACAAGTATCAAATTTTAACCTTTCCAATATCATTGTCAACCATTGCTTCATGAATATTTATAAGACTTAAAAAAATCATCAGGAAAATTATGAAAAGTTTATGAATTGAAAAGACAAAATAGCAATAAACTTCAAATGCACTAAAAGCTCAGAAATGCCAATTACAATGTTTTTAATTAATTCTTCTGTATTTATTAAAAATTAAATTAACATAAACTGCTCAAGTCTTTGAGAAAAACATAAACTAATTAAATAAAAAAGAAAACAAGTAAATTAATTACAAAAGTAACAAAAAAGACAAAACCTGAAGTGTGAGCGATCGAAGGTGAGCTTCTAAGTTGAAAACCATGTTTGTGCCGAGGCTGGTCGAGTGTCTTCGACAATCCTTCGAAGTTTTCCTGGCAACGAGAAATAAGCAGCCGTAGGAAGAGTTCAGTTTGGTGCTCTTGAAGCAGAGGTACAGAACGGCCTTCCCATTGGCAGGAATTTCAAAGGTTTTCATAAATTCTCCAGACTCCCTGATGGAAGTTGTCATGACGAGGTTCTTTTGGTTTCTAAGAGAATAAGTCTGGTTCTCGTTGGAGTTGTTGAGATTGAACTGCGGCCGAGCGCTGTAGTTGAGGTTGGCGCGAGTGCTCAGAACCAAGTCGGGGTGGTAGAACTTCATGGTCGACCCCAAAACTTTTTCTCGAAGAGGTTTCGAAAGCATGCGTTTCGATTCGGCCATTTCTAGCCAAGATACCTTCCTGAGGAGGGATGCGGCAGTCACCCTTCGAGAATAAAGGGAACCTTCCTCGTAAAATTTACTCAGGCCTCTGTAGATTCTCCTGTTGACTTTCATCTCCGGTTTGAGAAAGTCGCTGGATGACAATTGCATTATGGATGAAACTGCATCTTCTGTGAGACCTGAAATTTTCATGTTGGGTTCTCCTTCAATGCTGAAGTTTGATGATTCTGAACCAAGCAGGAAAGCATCGTAAACCAGGGTTTCCAAGCTTGGGTTGCTCAGTTCTATCTGTAATTAAGTCTATTAATTATTATCCTATGATATGCTAATAAAGTAAATGGCAATAATTTCGCCACAACATGTGAAATACTTTTAAGAATGCGTTTTTATCATTGTTTTCCAAACTGCAGTGATAAGGTGACAATCTTATTCAAAACTTGGCATGCATCAGCACAAGTAGCCTTTTCACATAAATGGTTAATAACCAGTGATGGGCAAAATAAATCACGATTGCGATTTGAAATGATTTGAATCGTGATTTAGGCAAGGTTGCAATTTGATTTGAACAGTGTTGGATTCGATTTTTGCCTCAGTGATTTTGATGCGAATAGATTTGCCTTTTTTTGATTTGATTTGCTTTTTCAAATCAAATCATTGAAATAAAGATGGTTATATATTTTTAATTTTGTAAAAATGGTTAAAAATTTAAGAATTCTATATCTTTGGCGTCCAAATTATGTTATCCCAAGTAGAAAGACTATAAATAGAAAATTAACTGGTGTATTGCAGACATTAAGAGACAATTTGAAGGATGAAATTGGACTACTAATTAATAATAATTTGAGCGTCAGATGTGTACATGCTTCAACAGATTTGTGGAGCAGCCGTTCACTTGAGCCAATTATTGGAATTAAATTCCACTACTTTGACGAAGGCTTTCAGCTGAGAACAAAGACGGCTGCTTACAGACACTTCGGGTCCCAACACACAGGAAAAAATATTTGTGCAGCTTTTGAGGAAATACTGTCAGAGTATGGGTTGCAGAGCATTGACATTGGATATGTTGTTACTGACAATGCCAGAAACATGCTCAAAGCATTCACAATATTTTCCGAGGAAGCTGCCAGGTTTGCCTTTGATCAAAAGGAAAATAAAAGTCAAATTAAAGAACGTGATGAGGCTTCAGAGCCATTAAATGATGCTGATGAAATTTCAGAGTTTTTGTCAGATGAAAATTTTGATGACAATGAAGATATTCTTCAGGACAATCATGTTTTAGGAACAACCCATCGACTTCCATGTTTTGCACATATCTTGCAGCTAGCTGTTAAAGATGCACTAAAAACTGTTCCTTTAGCAGAGAAAATTTTAAACGAAAGCAGCGCTGTAGTCGTTTTCTTTCGCAGGTCACTATACTGGAATGAAGAGCTCCAGAAAAAATCAGATGGTTTGACTTTGTTAGCCGCTGTGCCTACCAGATGGAACTCTAATCTGATAATGCTAAGAAGATTATCTCAAGATGCAGTATGGAAGGCGGTTAATGAAACTCTAGTTAAAGCCAGGGAAGTCAAATTCAGCTCAAGTGCACGTATCCCTCGAATCACAGTTCTTTGGTGCTTGAGCTTGTCTCTTTACTTGAGCCATTTGAAGAAGCAACACAGGTGCTGCAAGGTGATGGTGTCACAATTTCTCAAGTGATACCTGCATTAATTGGGATTGATGAAGCAGTTTCAAATTGTCAAACCCAGTTAATTGCTCTGAAAAAAACCTTCGTGCAGCTCTTCATAACCTATTCCAGGAATCTATGTGAAGACCAGAATATGTAATCTCAACTGTGTTGGATAGTCGTTTCAAACTATTTCCTTTTGGTACCACCCCGCTGCTTGATTCGCATTTTACTGACAGTAGCTCACAGAAAAGTCCTACATTAATAATCCCATCAGCCAATGAGGCAAAATCTCTTCTTCTTCACGTGATGGATTCAATAAAGTCAGATGAAATAACAGGGTCTCACGCTTCACAGTCTAAAACCTCATGCCAAACAGAAAAGAATCTACCTGAACCAACTACCAGTTCTGGTCGGCGGAGCATTTTTGCAAGATACCATTGTCCTCAGGTATGAACAAATTATATTGGATTGGAAATGTACGTTAATTATTAAATAATATGTATATATTGCAGGTTATTGACAAAGAGGACGAATAATAACGTTATTATTATTAATAATAACATAATTGAATCTGAAGTTGACATTGAACTTTTTCTGAAATTACATTTGTGAACCATAATTAATCCAAAATTAAAAACTGATGATGATAATACGTAATTAATTATAAAAATAATCCAAATCTAACAACTAATTATAATAATAACCCATAATTAACAGCTAATGATAATAATGAATAATTAACAACTGATGATAATAATATATAATTAGCAAACCTGTCTGAAAACGGGACGATTCAGCTGGAACAAAATGGAAAGCTTCTGTTTTGCAATGAATGACGGAAGGTGGAAGAAAAGATGAGCGCTGAAGAGGAGGAGTGAAAGTGGGTTCGGGTTGAAGATGTCCTGAGCCTGTGGAAAATTGAAGAACATTTTAAATTAAATCACAAAAAAAAGCTTTTAACTAAAATTTATAGCAATTTTGTGATATCTTGCTTGCATTTCAATGTTATTTAATCTTAATTGGCAGTTTTAGAAGTCACAACCTTGTAGATCATTAACGCAACTAATTAATCCCAGACTATAAAGAAGAATTAAAAAGTTCAAAAGGTTAACAAATCGCATCAAATTGGAACCTCAATGTGATAATCGAGGTTGATGATTCTCGTTGCCCTCACAATGCACGTGGCGTTGTGCAATTTCTCCTCCAATGTTTCCGGCTCCAGGTAAATGGTGGACAGCTCGCGATCAATCTGAAAATTTGTTCTTCTATTTTCAGTGACAGATGTAGAACCATAATGCAGGGGGCCCATACACTGGAACTAGTATATACCATATACTGGGTGGGTTTAAGGGATGGGGACACTGCTACTAAAACTTTGTCCAAAGTAGTAAATTGTTGAAATAATTTAAACCAATTTTAAATGAAAATAGGTTTAATTATTATTTTCTTAAAATCCAAATCCGACAGTCTGCCTTTCATCTACTTAAAATGTAATCACCAGGTGATGCACATAGACAGGTGATATAAATTGATAGACAGGTGATACAACTTAACAGTTGAAAAGATTACCAGGTGTGGAACGTGAGCAAACAAAATAGTTATGAGGACAGTTCCATCACTCAAGTCTATGTCGAAGTTTGAAAGTTGTCTCTCTGCTGGAGTATGAGCTGGAGGCAATAACAAACGATTAGTAATTCAGAATAAATTATGTTAATTATTATATGGTCATTTAAATATATTTATTTATTTTATTTAAATATCTTCAGTATACTTCTACAACACATTTTGGAAAACAAATACATGCAAATTGATATTCATTAAACCTTAATAGACTGCAGTTGTGATTAATATTTTTATTTGTAAACTGACAAAAGGAAAAGTAAAAAAGAAAAAATTATTACATTGATAAATTAATAAAATAAATTAATTAATAAACTAATAAAATAAACATATAAATAAGTAAATGTACAAATAAAAGCAACATCGAACAGATGATGAAGTTGCTCCACAGTGATAAAATGAATCGATTGTGAATGCATTCCATCCATGTGAGGAGAATCCTCTCCTGAAGCGAGTACAAGTTGCTCGACAGTGGGTCCTTGTTGACCTCGGGCCAGTCCTTCCATGGTTGTTCCTGGAGTTCCGGGCTAGATTTTCCAAGCAATTGAAGAGGTTCCGTGGGCATCAATTGCTCCTTGTATCTCTTCATAGTTATTCGTTTGAAGAGTGTTATCTGTCAAAGTTATGGAAAGCGGATAATTACCATAATTAATAACTTAGTTAATAATTAGTAATTAGTTATCTATGGAATGCGTGGAAAGTGAATAATTATCATACTTAATATATGATTGTATGGTATGAATGAAGTTTTTTGTAAAAATATGCCAAGATTGAGAGATTTGAGATTAAATATTTACCTCAATTAATAACTTTAATAACGTTATTGTGTATAGTCAAAAATGCATAATTAATATGATAAATTCTGTAGAATAAAAAGAACAAAATACTGGATTTTCAGATTTCAATTCACATTAAATAGCAATAAAGATAACTCAAATTAAGTCTAACAATTTAATTGAAGTGGATAAGACAACATATTAAACTGTTAATTAAATTAAGTAAGTATTAATTATGATATTATACTATTAAAGTTAAATAATGATTAAGATGTTCTAGTATTGTAATTAGATAATTTAGTATGGTATTATTCCATCACAATTAACCAATAAATTATAATACTTTCTTAACCTTCACCAGCTGAAGAATGACATCCATCCAGGACCTAAGAGACATGGCCTCGTAGAGAATGACCTCCTGGGACTTCAAAATGTGTCCTTCGAACATGCCACTCATGAAGGACTTACTGTTCTTCGACCACGCCATGTAGTCGTCCGCGTCCAACAAATATTCCGGCTTCAAGTGAGAAACGCACCCTCCGTTGAGCCTGAAATTTCAATAGACGAAGAAAGGCAATTATAACCTACAATAATTATTAATAAACGTTATATATTATCTCTATTTAATTATAAATAAAACAAAGCAGCTGTCAAATTACTATTAACGTATAAATCATGACCAATTGCAATATGCAATTGATAATAATATATGTTATGTATTGTGACCAATTGTGTGGTGATGTTGCAAAGTGGTGACCGATGTATTTCATGTAAAAGGAGGGGATATTGTTGTTCTAGGATTGATTTGGTTAGAAAGTTGGTTACATCTCTCAAGTTGTTCCCAAGCAATCTTCTTGTAGTATGCTTGAGTTACCGGGAGTTTTGTGGTTTTTTTTTCAGGTTTGAATTCGTTTATTTTCAAAAAACTATATTCAAATAGCCAAAAAAATCACACCAAAAAAAGATTCACAAATTCATTAATGAACTATCCCAAGGGAATTAATTCCCGTCTAGGGGATAGGTTGTTTCAATTTGACAAATTTAAAGGGGCGTTTGAAAGGGTCTTTGCATATATATAAACTTCTAATGGTAACGACAGGTGAAAATTAATGGCAACAACTGAGAGACGAGGAATAATCGGAATAATGAATAAGCGATTTAATCAACGAGGAAAAAACCAGGGTAATAAAATGAATGATAAGGTGGAAATGTGGATAACAGGTTCAACAGGTGGATAGAATGTGTTTTTTAAGATGGGATTTAAATAGTGAGGAACTGTTTAGAGAAACAAGGGACGACGGCAGAGAGGAGAACAAGAGTGGACCTTTGCAACATATGGAGAATTTTTTGAAGGTGGTACGGGAAAATTCAGATCTCAATTGATTGGATGATCTAAGATTGTAAGAGTGGACATCTGATGATTTGAAAAACATATTATTAAAGGATGGAGGCAGCAAGTTATGTTCATAATTGTATATGAAGAGGCAAGTTTGGAATTTATTGATCTGATATATATTTAGAAGTCCATTTGAAATAAAAAAGTCCTTTGTATGGGCACGTGGATGGAGACGAAATATAGTACGAATTATTCTTTTTTGGAGTGTAAGTAAGTGGATAAGTTTAGAGGGATAGGTAGAGGCCCAGGCGATATTACAATAGATGAGATAAGGCTATATTAAAGAATAATAAAGCATAATGAGAATTTTTTTATCAACAAATGAAGAGACCCTTGACATGATGCCAATATTTTTTGAAATTTTGGAGGCAACGTAATTTATATGCAAAAACCAGTTTAATCCATCATCGATAATAATGCCGAGGAATTTGGTAGAGGTGACATGTTTAATCTGTAAGTTGTTGATGCAAGGTTGAATACTATGGGTTCTGTCCTTATTTTTTGAGCAAAACGGCATAAAATTTGTCTTGTCGACATTTAAAGATAACTTATTGGCGCGAAACCAAGTGTCAACATTTGTTAACTCCCTATTGATTATTGGTTGTGTGGTTTATTTCAATTGTTTTAGGAATAAAGCAAAGTTCTGTTTTTCTATAAAGTTGAGTCTAATACAAAAGACCTAAAACATTATATTAAGCAATTGCTGTTAATATACTTACTTAATATGCTGTTAATATACTTGCTTATTATGACCACAATAACAATTTCAAATAAAATGCCTGAGTATGATTTGTAATTACATTGCAGATTGAGCTTTCTTTGAGCTAAGAAGCAAGTGCTTAGTTGTAAAATTGAAAAAAAAATTTTATGTAATTTGTTAAAATAAAAGCATTTTGAAAAGTTTTGAAGCTTTAAAATCAAAATTGAAAACATAACAAGGAGAATTTAAAACTAAGAAATATAAAATAATACAATTTTTCACTTTATTTGTTTAAGTTTAACTTGTCATAAATAATTCAATAACTTAAAAATATTAAACAGTGAATGTTAACTAGCAATTAATATGCAAATTAGTAACAGAGTAAACATCGCTTACGATATGAATCTGAGAACATCTGAAAATTCCCTGTGGTGGCAGAGAGCCCTCTCCATGTCATCCCTGGGCAGCACTTTCACGAACTTCACGTCATCTTCTCCTCCCGTCAGGTGGATGAACATATCTCTGAAAAAATTCTTTTCCAGATGTGACATCGAGTTCTGTGGTGAAACCTTGTTTTGTTCCTCGCTGTAACTCCATCTGAAGATGTAATGAGCAGAAGAATTAATGAACTGAAGATAATAATGTGAAGGTACAGTCAAATCTGAGTATGTTGCCTAGGGATTTATCGAGATAACCAAAAATGAATATGGCGGCTAATATTAAATGTTAACAAACGAGAATGCACAGACACTTATTTTTGGTGGTTTGTTTTACATAACAACAATTGACATAAGCAATATAGGTGGTATGATCTCATACTTTTTCTCTATTAATTGATAGACCAGTTTTCTCTTAAAACCTATGAATATTTTTAGAATGAAAAAATAAACAGAATATCCAACAGCATGTTATCCCTAAGACAAGATCAACGAGAGTAGATTGGATTTGACGATGCAAAAGAATCAGCATAAAATGAGAATCGACATTGAGAAAATGCCACAGAGGGAATTTAGCAGTTCCACTTCGAAATTCTTATTTACTTATGAGAAGGAGAGACATTAGAATTGTTACTGGAATTACTAATGAGTAAATTAAAGTTAATTAATCAATTATTTATTCAATAATAAGTTGCATAACACAATTCCATGCAAATCATAATTTAAATAATCTAACAATGACTAACTTCCTCAAAAAGTTCGGCAGTTTTACACATCTGACACAATCAGCCCACCCATGGAGACTGGCCCATCTCTCCACGGTTATGAGGATGTGCTCGAAATGCATTCTCTCGGCCGTGTTGAGATCGGGCACGAAGTAAGTCCCGAAATTCCGCACCTGAGCTGGAGAGGCGTGGTCCAACTTCATGTGGATCGGCTGCATTCTCAGACAATCCGTCAGGAAAACGGCATTCTGTTTGTCAAAGCTGGAGTTGTTGTAATTGTTGTCACTGGAACTATTGTTGTTGTCAGCCTTGGTTACATTGCAGGCATCGCAGGTATCACTGCCGTTGCAGTTGTTGCAAACGACATGGTCATCCACATCCAAGTAATCTGATTGGTCCAAGTCTACATCCAAATAATCTGATTGGTCCAAGTCCACATCCAAGTTTTCTGATTGGTTCAGATCAACAAGCTCCTCTTTCTCCTTATCTTCTTCAACTTCACAGATGACCTCATATTGCCTCACAACAATCTTGTTCTTTGTTTTTCCTTTTTTTAATTTACTATCCTTGTTCTTGCTATTAACGCTGTTGTTCTCAGTGGTGCCTTCACATTTGTTGCTATTGTTGACATCAACGTTTGTTGTCATGACGTTATCATTGTTGTTAAAGTTGGGGGTATTGTCCAAATTGAGCTCAGACGAGTCGACAGTGATGATGGATGATTCGGTGATGGTGGACGCCTTCTTGAGGAATTCTAAATTTTCAGCTGGTAAACTAAAAGTCGTACGCAAAGTCTTGCGACCGGACGTTTCGCGTCTCGAACCGAAGCTGTTTTTACAGACCAGCGAATCGCACTGCTTCGACTTCTTCAGCGTCGGTTTCAAGCTACCGTCGGGAAAACTCCTCGACGGCAAAAGGGAAGCTGCCAGGAAGGAACATCTCTGAATCGATTCCCCCTTGCTGCCGCTGCCTCTTTCATCCAGATCAAAATCTCCAAATGATTCCAAATCTTCTTCTTTCAACTTCTGAATAAAAGACAAAAGACTAAAATAGTGCTTGAATCTCATGAATTGGAATGATGCAAAAGCATTTGAGATAAAACGTGTTATGAATTTTAAAATATACAAACCATTGATTTCATGAGGAATCGATAAGTCAATTGATTTTGGACCACAAAGAAGCAGGTTGAAAGCAGGCAGTTGTCACAGGAGCCAGCGACAAGCAATTGGAATCTCAAGTTTAAAATAAAGAAGTGAACTTTTTGATTATTTTGTACTTATCCATCCACCCAACTAACCATCCATCCATCTAATCTACCCATCCGTCAGCTTCCACTTCGGTTCATGGAAATAATCATGCACCAAAACCACGAATGCTCACTTGTTCCCGAAATCATCCTTGAAGTGCATGAACCCCGAGAAGCTGATCGGTTCCTTGTAGGACAACACGATGGCAGCCGTCATGTGCTTCTTCTTCTCAACATTGAGCTCTATTTCTCTTGCTTCTGAGGATTCACAAAACTTTATTTTTATTTTTTCACATTCATCTTGCAAATTAATCACCACTTCATTGACAATATTTAAACTTAAATTAAATTTGACTTTTTTTTTCAATTTAATGGTAAATCACGAAAGTCTTACATCAGCAAATATGGGAAAAAAAGAGTTACGACAGATGCCATAAAGATGTGATAAATTAATAACAAGTCCTACTTCTTGAATTCATGAACTTCATGGTTATCGGATAAATCGTCTTTCCATGTTTGTCCGTGGTCTCAAATTGTGCTGCCCGCAATGTTGTGTCTCTGGATTTGAAAAATTTCAACAACTTAACCTTTTATCAGCTGAAAGTTAACCTCTTTTTAATAATACTAACATTAAATGTTATTCCTCATTAAGTAATAAATTATATTTGAAGCAACATGGGTTATTATGATCAAAGTCAATTAGCAATTGAAATAATTGAAAGAATTAGGCATAATAAATTTGATATTTTTATTTCATACTAAACATTGCTTAACAAACTAACAATCAAAGGTGGTAAAAATCTCAACATACGCAGGGTAATTGTGAGCAAAGATGGTGAGTCTGATGGTGGACTTTGTGTTGAGTGGAATCGGTTGGAAAATGATCCTCGGTGGAGAAAAAGTCAGGAAAGGAATGCGTACTTTTCCAATTACGGGAATGACAAGGTAGCGCTTCTTGTTGTAAACCAGTGTCATGTCGGCTCTGAACGTGGTTCTGTCACCTCTGCAATCTTCCATTTTAACCAAATTTCAATATTATTGTCTTTTTAATTGTTGATATTATTGATATTATGTTTTATCAAAATAATTTTAATATAAATATAATACAATTTTTAAACAAAATGATTTAAATTTCATTTAAAATATGAAATAGATAATACACCATAAACCATAAACCTGGCAAAAACACGAGCGTTAATCGCACTTCCTGGCCAGCCCTCAACGTTCCAGAGACTCGGAAATTCTCGTAAACAACGCCGAGTGAAATCTCAGGTTCTTCGGTGCAGTTCATTCCTGGTGGTGCCGAGATGTCATTCTCAATTTCAAAACCTTCAAGATCATCGTTTTCGGGAAATTCTGAAGGGTTGTCTTTGGGAGAAGTTTTGGAGCCTTCATTGGGATTTGTTCCTGCACTCGTGCGTTCGGTTCTTTCCTTTTCCACAACGACTCGAAACACTCCGTTGTGAAAGTCTGGTTGGTTGCAGTCCAAACAAAAGACTGAATACCCTTCCTTGTTGTTGCTGGTGATTACCTGATTATCAGTTAGGAATTAATTATTCAATTAATTAATTAACTAATTAGGTAAGTCTGTTCAAAGGTTAATCAACACTCCAATGAAGATTTTCTTACAGATAACATTACAAACTGTCTTATTGGCATCATGACTATCAACATTATAAGCAAACCTCTGTTGCTAGTGTGGATGTTATTAGATAAAATTCTTATTATTGCAGATCTTTAAAGCTGAAACTAAAACTTAAAATGCCCGATCAAACTTCATCACCAGCTCTCGCTTCTGTTCGGCGATGTTCGTGAGGGACTCGGTCTTGAGTTCGAAGCGAACCTCGTTCGCGTTCACAATCAAAGGCTGCCTCACGACGACCGCATCGACGGGAATCCTGAGAGGCTCCATGACGAAGTTCTGCAGCACCAGAGATTTCCTGGAAGTTTGGATGCGAAAGTTTGGAAAGATGGCGTCCTGGAAGCTCCCGAGGTCGATCCTTCGAGAGATTTGAAGCGACGAGGTGTTCTTCCTCGAGTGCTTCAACAAGCTTCTGCCTCTCACTGGCTTTCCTGTCAACAGGTTCTCGAGACTCATCGTCAGGTTGAAACTGGTCGATAATATCTGGTAAGATGAACAGTTGAATATCAATTGTGGTGAAGCATTTTAAAAGACAAATAAATTAAAACGATGCAATTATACGATAAGAACAGTTTGTTAATTAAAAAATCAAACAAGAATGTTTAATTAGTTGGATAATTAAATAAGGACCTTTAATATCAGAATACATTTTGTTCAGTAATTCAAGACCAGTTAATTACCACAGTCAATTAAAGAATTATGATTAATTAATTAATAACAAAATTAGTTGACAGAAAATTATTAAAATAATGTCGATAACCAGTTGATTATTTACTAATTAATAATTAAATGACAGATCAATTACTTGTGTAGGTGAATACTCCAGAGTCCCACAAACCTTCTCCTTGCCTGCCACTTTGATCATGTGAAATCCTACTGCTTTGACTATTAATTAATTAATTAATTAAGTTTGTCTCTGACAAATATTGCAGTAAATTAATGAATGCAATTATCATTATATTTATTGCTACTAACTCTACTTTACACCTGCATTGCAGGTCTTGCTAAATAAAAAAAAGAAATATCAGTGGAACATATGCTTTTAGAATGGAATATTTTTATTAAATTTTAATGACTTAAACAACCTCTTAAACTCGTGACTTTAAAAAGTTTAACTTGAAAGTCCTCCTCACCGAACAAAGTCTTTCGTTCCAAGTCGCCATCGGACTTGATTTTGAAGTTGTTTTGTCCTTTCAAGTTGAAGCCAACAATGGCTTTCGAGTTACCCTGCAGTGGGTACCGGATGACAAATTCAAGTTATCTTTTTAAGTTAATAATTTTTTATTTTAAATTGGATCATTCAATTTGTATTTCTTATTTTGTGTCATTTATTTTTTAATAAATCAATTGCAATGCATCTTTCAGAGATACGATGCTATTCACATTGCATTAGCTGGTAAAAGTTGCTAGTAAAAAAATCAAATAATGAAACTACACAATTGGTAGGATTCCAATCTTTAAATTCTAATAAATTCATCACAATTCACCAAGCAAATACAAGTAAAATGTGGTAAGAAATGCATTTAAATTGTCAAATGTTCCACCAACATTGTTGGTCAGAACGAACGGGATGACAGAAGTTGTGTTGCAATAAACCCGATCAAACTTGAAATGTGTCTGCAACAAAGAATTACTGTTAATTTGTTGTCATCTCAAAGCAAATTCTAGCAAAAACTAGGTTTATTTCTTGCTGACTGAGCATTTAAAGATAAATTATGAACCATTAGTTTTTTATTTGTAATCATTTTTCATTGCAAATCACTAACACATTATTACCTTTATTAATTTTAACGGTAACTTACGATAAACTGAAACACATCTCCAAAAAAAAAAGTCTTCCTAAATATTTATCTTCTTAATAACTTTTCAACCAATTGAACAACTCACAACATCCAGAACAACGTTTGGAATCTCGACGTTCGAAATTATTCTCAGCTCCAAGTCCTTTCCAGACTTCAAGTCGATGAAGATGGAGATGTCAAACCAAACGAGTTTCTTGGGGAGGTACTGAATGGAAATCATCTCCACTCCACCGGGGGGTACCACGCCCACAGGGGGTCCAACCTTCAACTCCATCAGTGGCTCTGGGTCTTGGATCTGATAATAGTTTAGCAAATGCAGAATTAATTAAACAATAATTAAACTACTGCTTATTACCCTCCTCCAATAAAATTTTATACCTGCTTGATTAAAAAATTTCTTAAAATGGATCTTATTAACTTAATTAAGGTCATCAAACCCTGTAATAAGCAGGATGCATCCCATTGTTCTTCAACAACGCCTTGAGATAAACTCGCTCCTTCAAAGTTGCATCTTTTAAGATGATTTTTGGGGTCAGGAAGGACACTCTTGGTTTTTCTAACTGCAAGAGCATGTTTGGGTTGGATGAAAAGAAATCAAAAGCAATTTTTAAAACTTAATGGAAGTTTGCAGATTGATTCCTTTATTTATACATTCCATCCATCCATCATATAAGAAGTTGCACTTTCACCTGTACATTTTAAATTATTCATGCATACACTCATCAATCACCTGTAATTCACCAGTCAAACAATTCACTGCTCACCTCTACGTAGCAACTGAGAATGGAGGGGGAACCTGTTTTGACATCGAGCATCAAGTTGAAGTGAAACGATTTCAGAGCGACAGGATTGCAGCAAACCTCGCATTGCAAAACTCCATAGGGAGATATCAAGCCTGTGAGAATCAATTGCAAAAAATAAGAGCATTGAGAATTGCAACTATGATAATAATGAAACAACATGTGACTAATAGGTTTGCCTTCTTTTATTTAACAATTAACTTTTAATTACCCAATAAACCCCTGAAAATTATAATATAGTTGGCCCAATAACTGGCTTAAACAACAAATTAAAATTCTCAAATTAGCTTACAATCACAAATATAACAATTAATGCACAAAATAATTACTCGGACAAACAACAAAACTCCTCAAAAGTTGAACTTTAACCTGACCTTTCATGGGGGTGACAAATACAGAGGGTTCCTCAACGGGGAGGTCTTGAACGAGGCCCGAGATGCCCCACGTGAAGGAGGCCTTGTTGTTCAGAGGGTTTGAGATTGCCACGTAACCACGGATGACTGCACGGGAATCAATGATTTTAATATTGCTCAATGATTTTGTGTAATAAAAATTATTATTCATAATTCAATAATAATTCATGATTTCATGAAATTAATATCGTTAATATTACTGAAATAAATGGTAAACTGACAGTTTAGCAAGTTATCTTGTCTAAACAGATTGTATTATGACTCATAATAACTGAAAATCTTGTAAACACCAAATATATATGAAAAACAAAACAAATTATATTATTAAGAATTTATTAGCTTTTAAAACAAATAAAATATAATACATTGACATGCCAGGTTCACCAGGTAATGAGGCAATTAAATCATGACAAAACAACAACCACAACATTAAGAACAACAGTATTAAGAACAACATCAACAACAACAATATTAAGAACATTAAGAACCCTCACATTTATCAGTGGGCAATGAATTTCTCTGCTTGAGCTCCAGGGTCACTGAGGACAATTCAAGTGCAGCCAGGCAGCTGAAGGCAGTTACGATGACGTAGCCAACAGCTTCTCCATTTATTTTATAAGGCATGGCACTGAAGGAACAAATAATAATCTGGTATAATAATCATCATCTCCATCACCATCAGGTTAATAATGCATGCAACTCGCCAAATTTGACATTCATGCATATTAGTTCATAGGTGAATTTAACAGTTAAATCAGTTAAATCGCATGAATAAAGTGAAATCGGTTTAATCAGTTAAATCGCATAAATAAAGTGAAATCGGTTTAATCAGTTAAATCGCATAAATAAAGTGAAATCGGTTTAATCAGTTAACCATTGCAAACTCAACATGCACCAACAGGAATTCACTGGGGCTTTAAGAAAGTGGTTGGAAAATCATTGAGCCCTGCATGTCTTATATGCAAACATGAAGCACTCAAAAGCTGAACACAAATACAAGCCTAAGTACAAATGCAAGCACAAATACAAACATAAGTACAAATGCCAATACAAATACAATCATAAGTACAAATGCCAATACAAACACAATCATAAGTACAAATACAAGTACAAATACAATCATAAGTACAAATACAAACATAAGTACAAATGCCAATACAAACACAATCATAAGTACAAATACAAACATAAGTACAAATGCCAATACAAATAGCTGGCTCACTTGAAGTACTTGCCCAGTTCCTGGGGCTTCAAAACAATGTTGACTTCAACAACCGACTTCGGTGGCACAACCTGCCTCACATTTCGAGATTCTGACAATTCGGGACTCAGTGGCTGAAAGTAAAGGCTTTGATGATACTTTGCGATAAAACAATAATAAAAATTCATGCAAAAGCTTTTTTAAATAATGTCAAATTAATGTCAAATAATGGCAACAACAACAAAATAATAATAATAATAATAAAAACAAATAGTATAATTGCATAATCATAATTAGCATGGTATTAATTAGTGTAATATCAAGATAATTAATTACTTGACAATCAACTCAAATATAAGAAGTAACAATAAAAAGTAAATGATCGAAAGCTCACCTCAAACTCAAAGAGGATGTACCTGTCGAGGTTGTTCGAGATGCTCACGATTCCTTCGACGGGGACCTCGGCACAAACAATTTCAAAGTCGAGTACACCTGGTTCTGAGGCGATAAAATATCCAAACAATCAATAAAGTATTTGATTCAAGTACCGATATAACTTATTTATTTATGTATAACTTAATTTAATAACTTAATTGTATTAACATTTATAATGATATTTGAATAATTAATATTTGTATTTAATTACATTTAGTTAAATTTTATAATGGTAGTTAAAAGTGTGGCAATGTCATGGGCACAGCCAATGTCTCAATATTTCCTTGAATGGATTTATCGTTGAAGTCATTCAGAATTTTTCAATTATCGTTTAACTTGTAGTTGTTAAAAGCAAAGTTGCGATTGTTTGAATGCAACAAATGTCATTGTCACCTATCGTCACAAAGTTCAACTGAGGCAATGATAACTTCTTGGAGCAGTCAGTTTTCTGCAGGGCAGTGGAAGGTTCGTAGTATTTTGAAGACTGTAATGTGTGGAGTTGCAGAAATTTTATTAAAATATTAATAATAGAAACAGTCATGACAGTCATGTAATTGAAAATATCATCAAATTAATCACCTGTTATAATTGTTAACCGAGATTAGTTATAAAAAGCATCGGTAATCAAATTGGTAATTGGCAATTTTGTTACTCACCACTTTTTTTAGAACCTGTGAGGAGCTGACCGTGAGGAGACGAGAGAATCGATTTGGGAGGTCTGAAGGTGAATAAGGACATCAACTGAATGTTTTAAGGACTTTATGATGAACATGTGATTTGCTTTCACCATCCATTATATTATAGACATGAAATGCGTGACATAATAATGGTGATTATTATGTTATTAATAATGGATTATTACAACTAAAAGTGATGATTATTCGTTCGCTCGTTTGTTCATCCCAACATTCCACTGATAACAAAGTTTCATGACCTTCCTTTGTAATGTTTGCAAAATGAAAATAATTAAAAATGATTAATAATGATTTTAAATGATTGTAATCTCTTACAAGATATTTATTAAAAGAAATTAAACAACAAAGAGAAGCTAACAACATTATATTAAAATCATATTAAAAGATATGAATGTTTCAAAACAAAATTAAAACAATAAAAACAAATAGTCACATAAAAATGCAATGAAATGCACCAATGTCAATTAACATATTATAATTAGTTAAGGTCACAGAAAGGTCGTGAACTCACAAAGGTTTGAAGAAGTTGTGCTGGTTGTTCTGGAATCAAGGAATGTCAGAGCATAGTTGATGTTGTTGAACTCTAACTCGAGGGAACTCAGTCTTCTGTAGCTTTCGTTGATGCTTTTGTTTCTTAATGCCGTGTTGTTGTTTTTGTTGTTGGTGCTTGTGTTCTTGGTTGCCATGTTGTTGTTGTTTTTGTTGTTGGTTTTGTTTTTTGTAGACTTTTTGTGGTTTTTGCTGTCGATCCCTTCATCTTCAGCAGATTTCCATGCCTCCTGATTGGCTGCAGTTGAAGCAGACGACCTGAATGTGCATCATTCAAACTCACAAGAGTTACAGGTGATTAAATACGATTTGTTGCGCAATTTCATGTTTTGAATTCCTTAATTAGATACATAACAACATGGGGTTGCAATTGTATTAATGCTGCCAACCATTTGTTGGCTTTCTCCCAACAATGACATACTCTTTGAACAGAATGAAAACAAAAACAACAACATATCTTGTCACAACAACCACAACACTCACTGTTTCAAGGATCTTGATCTACCACTGGCATTGATGAAGGTGTTGTAGTGAGACTTGTGTCGTTGGATTGCTTCAAACTCCTCATCTGTGAACATGTACTCAGGATCAAACTGTGGCTGCTTCTCATTGCTTAAATCACAAGATGACAACATTTTATTAACTATAATTGTTCCATCACTTGATTAAATAATTTACAGATAATGAATTTCAGTGTTATGAGGTAAATTTACTTGATTGACATTACTTGAAATAAATTTTAACTGTTAAATTTAACCAATTCACAAAAAAGCAATCAAAAAGTTTTAAAAATGCATCTATAAATTAATCTAATTACAAATAATCTGCCTCAAATCATTCAAAATCATTCAAAATGTTGAAACAAGTTCAGAATTAAATTTACAAACCTGCAGGATTTGTTTGTTGGTTTTGTTGTTGGATTCTTCAAAGCAGGAAGTTTTGTGGAGTTGTTGCTGTTGTTGTTAAATGTTGTCGCATTATGTATATGTACATGTATACGTATTTTGTGTCATCAATGACATAATTGATATCATCATTATCATCATTATCATCATTGTCACACAAGCTGCCACATGGCCCTTGAAGTCTAAAATTTACATCTTCAACATTCTCCAACTAAGTTAGAATAAAAACTATTAAATGTTAAATTTCATTTAATATTTATTTCTCAGTTAAGATGGCAGTACTTTATCATGACACATTTAAATCTAAATAAGAATGCTTATCAACCAAATTAAGTTGAACTTAAGTTGATAGCATTAATTACTTTTTTAAATATTTCCTATCACTCAACATGATCAAACCATCACCAAAATTATGAAATGTGGTGGAAAATTAAACCCTTTTACCTGCTCTTAATTCCTTCACTCGAATTGTTCAAATTTTCTTCATTTATTTCTCCCTCCTCCACAAAAAATTCATCGTTTTCTTCAATTTTTTCACCGACCGAGTCGTGGCTTTTGACATAAAACATGACTCCGGAATCGCAACTTTCAGACAAGTCGAAATTGCTGACGAGATTTTTTCTGAATGCTTGAAAGTTGTTGATGCTCGGACGAGACTTTTTGGGTTTCTCGGCAATTTCGTTCAGCTTCATTTCCACGTTCATGCCGATCTTGATCGCCTGCTTGTCGGTCAAACCTTGCGAGGATAAATTGTTGTTTGTGCATAAAAGAAATTGCCACAAAAAACCAACATTAGAATTATTTTATCTTATATATCTTATAGATTTATTTTGTATTAGATAATTTTTTTATATAATGGAAACATCAACATCGTCATCGCCTTCATTATCGTCATCTTCTTCATCATCAATGTTAAATATTGTCGTACAAAACTTGTGGTAAACACATTACCATCAACATTAATATCAAATATTATTTTGATTAAAAATACTCCTTCCCACCATCATTAACAACTGGTTTTTTCATTTTTCCTCCGAGAATGTACTGAGACGACCCCGTGACCTTCAACTTCGTGGTATGGAAAACCTTTATCGACTCCACGAAAATGTTGTCCTCTGAGCATTGCTTTCCAAACATGTCAATGATCATGAATGGCTCAAATGTGCCTGGTTTTGTGCAGGATCGAGATTTTCAAATAATAAATGATTTTTTTAAATATTGCTACAATATTTCTAAGCCAGAACTGATTAAATTTGGACTATTAATAAATTGTAGAGGAAAAATATAAACAATAACACAAAACATATATAACAATAAAATATAAATGTTATACAAAATAATAATAATAATAATATTAATGATATTAGGAAAATATGAATAACATCGCAATACATAGAACTATTAAACATTAAAAGTAAAAATATTTTCTGCATCGTTCTTTAGCATTCCAGTCAAGAACTGACCGGACTGCTTTGGCAGGAAGGTAACATCGACTTTCAACTCCTCGTTAGGATCAATTTCCCCCTCAACAACTGAAAAGTGGAAGTGAGCCAATGGCCTGATTTTAAACTTGCACGGTTTCCAAGGCGACCTGTTGTAAACGAGCACCGAGGACTGCCTCTGCTGACCGACCATGCAGAACCCCAGATCGAGGAAATCGTCGGGCAACAGCGACAATTCGGCCGGAACCGAGATGCCTTCGGCGATCAGAGGATGCTGTTTGACTGGAGGGGATTCAATCCAACACGAGGTTGTAGAAGTGTTTTACGAAGTGAATTATGTCATTCCTTTTATAAACAACGATAATATTGATATTTACAAATTAGTATTACTAATTAATGACAACAAGTTGTTAGAATATAACGCTACTACAACAGGGATGATGTTGTGAATTACGCTAAGCTCATTCATAGGGATGCTACAAATGACTCACCAAACCTCTGGGTGGGGAGTTTTCCGTCGACTTTCAAAGCGACTCCGACTTGTGAGGCGAGGCAGGTCATGCCAAGCACGTGCTCCTGTGTTGGAGGACACATCCTGAAGCACTTGAAGCCTTTATTTCCCGACAGCCATCTTTGTTAAATACAAAGTTCAGTGTTTGGTTAATAGTTGATGATAATGATAAATGATAATAATAATGTTAATATGAATTGATACATGTCTGTAATTGAATTATAATTGTGTCGAATATTATTTGATATTAATATTATTACTTAAAATAAATAAATTATCACAAATACTGCAATGTGATTTACTTTTTATAATTATTATTTAGTAAATGCGATTTAAAACAAGTTAAAAATTATTATCAATCAAGCTGATTTATTAATAATACATAATTCTAATAATTTGTCTAATATGGACCACTTAAACCACTGACCTTGGACTAAACCTAAATCTGACCTTGACGACCTCATTGGGTTTAAGGAGTCCCTGAGATGGTGAAACAGTCAGCAACGTTGGCAATGGATTGAGTCTACCGCAACATTCCTGACAATTCTTTAGATCAAAATCATTTAGTTCCATTTAAAATAAAATCAATTTGTTTAATAACTGACAATTAGGACAAGATGAGTTCTTAATCACTCCAGAATTGATTCATGTTTATAAATCATAATAAATTAATTAAAAATAAAATAATAATCATTTAAAATTATTCATCTACAAATTCTTCTATCTCTATATACATCTCAATATATCCTTATATAAATCTTGACATCTCCTTAACAAGAGTTCAGTTTAAAACCTTGAGTCTCAACGAAACATCGTTCAGGGATTCAAACTTCTTCGAGTCTCCACTCGTTCCTGAACACTTGCAAGATGTCGGCAGGGAATTCTCTTTTTTAAGCTGATTTTTCCCAGCATAAAAAGGACCGTCTTGATTTCAAAAGGAAAAACAAAAATAGATTGATGAACAAATGAACTCAACAATTTTACTTGCAAAATCATCAAAACTTAAAAAGGTCAAAACGTTGACTTAATAAAGAGATAAATAAATCACTGAATAAATTTTATAAAGAATTCAAAAACATGCAATACCTTCTTCTTGTTCATTGGAAGTTCCACCATCACTGACTGCATCTTCAAAATTATCACCATCATCATCACCATCATCATGTTCATCATCTAGAAATGCCATGGAAAATGCCAGTGTGTCTGAGGTGAGGTTGACCAGGGTTGCATCAAAGGTCGAATCCTCCCCGTAGTAAGTCGGTGGAAATTTGACCTTTGGTATGACATCATTTCCTTCAGGATCCCTCAACTCCAGCAGACGATCCAGGACGATGCCAGTGACGAGGATGTTGTGAACGATGTCGTCCATTGTGACACTGTAATGTTTAATGGCATGACATGTTAAAAACAATTTAAAATCCCCTGTCAACTTCTTAAGATTATTGTTCTCCTTCAGTACTATGAAAAACATAATTTTACAAATGTTATTAAAGAATAATTGTAAAAACTTATTCATAATTTTGATTAATATTCATAAATAATATTATTTATGCTATGCTTATTTCTTTAAATGTCAGGAAGGTAATATAGTGAAATTATATAACCTCAAAACAACTTCAAACTCTCCAATCATTCCTGGAGCAAGAAAAACCTGACGAAGGAAGGCATTTTGTAACAAATTTCAATTTAAGAATTTTTAAGGTACATCTCAATTTAATGAATAAACTATCAATTGCAGAGAACAGAAATAAAAGCAAACTCACAATGATCATTTGTTTTCCACCACTGGCAATGTTTCCAGACATGGGATCAATCTTCAAAATCATGTTTGTTGCTGGAAACGAAACTTGAAAGATGCCTTCTTTGGAACCTTCATTGTAAACAACGAGTTCCTTCCACAGCACGTTGTCCTCATCGGCAACGACTTTTCCAAAATCCAACTTTGCACTTTTCACCACCAGCTTGGATCTCATTGGCTCTCTTGATAAGCAAATAATTAATTATGATTTTGGGTCAAATCTAAGTAGGGTTTAAGGACAAATTACAAAAAATTTAACATAAAAATAAAATAAGAGTCTTTTTTGCAAATCTAATTGCAAATGGTATATTGCTCATAGTATCCACTAAGATTTTATTATTTTCTTTTTGTGATTTCTTCAAGTCATAGCTTTAAAATTAAAATATCTTATTAAAAATAAAGTGTTACTTCCCTGTCTTTAAAAAAATAGATATACTTACACCACAAGTCTTACTTCATGTGGTTTGCCATCAACATGAACAACGACATTGTCAACCAAAGTCTCATTAGTGCAACAATGGCATCCTATCACTGCCGAAATTTCAAGGCCTGCCGCATACCTCGATGGTTTCGTAAAATTCGTTTCAAAAGTGAAGCTCTGAAATGTTTACGAATGCTTTTATTCCAAACAATTTGGTATTTAAACAAAACATCTAACATTTAGCATAGGCCCCCTGTGAAAGAACATTTCCCTTGTATTGGGTCCTCCGTTGATAATCCTCAGCTTCTGCTTGCAAATTTTTCCATGGCTTCCAAATCTTACCACTCGTGGTTCTACCACAAGTCCTAAATCTTCCATCACCAATCTTCAGTTGCAAAAAAACTTTACTGGTACTCTGCTTTGATTTCAAAACAAAATGTTCCAGTGTTCATAAAATATGAAGCCCAAAGTCAAGTGGGTCAAACTTTCCAGCTATCTTAAACTCGTAACCATGGTAACCAAACGCTGCGTACTTAAATTTACTTAAATTTACGATCATTTTACTTAATTTTTTTATAATATCACTGTTTTCAATTTTAATTTTAATTTTTTTTTATTCAGCAGCACATAAACAGTTTTTTATTAAAATTGTTTTTGCTTTTGCATGATAACCTAGATTCCATTAAAAATTGTCTTATAGAGTTTAAATTTGATTAAATTATATAATAGTCAACTTCAATATAAACGGATGCCTCCATTTCAGCAGCCTCTAACAGGAATGAAAGACTTGTTCCACAAATGTTTGCTAATCACTTTATATCATGTTATTATTTGAAGGCTACTTTTTTTTATGTTTTCCTTTTTTTATTATATTAAGTGAAGTCTGTTATCTGGCCATTGTCTAGCAGCAAAACATTGAGAAAAGAAACGAGAGGTTCAATTAGTAGTAGTATAGAAAAGGTGACACGTTATACTCATTGAGGAGGGAGGTGAAGCGACTATAAGTGCTGGCTGAGACAGGTAGATTATTCCAGGTATTAATTATTCGATTTGTGTAAAAATATTTGGTCTAAATAATTGCTCAAAAATCTGACCTTAGTTTAAATTGATGACCTCTAGTTGATGAGTAGTTTGCAAAATGAATATGGTTTTTAAGGTGAGTTGATGTCAAATTATTGATGATCCTGAATAATAAGCAGAGGTCAGCTATTAAACGGCAATTTAAGTTGCAAGGGCTTGAGCCGATCTTGGTACTGTAGCAGGGATATGATAAATTGGTAAATTTCGTTCGGATTTTTTCAATGATTTTGATCAGGTATTTATGCTGAGAGTTCAAGACCTGACAGCTGTACTCACGGATTGGTCTGACATATACGCAGAAAGCTTTGGTGAGATTTTTGCCCCTAGAGGTGAATGATCTGAGAATAAGTCTTGGACGGACGCTTTGTCCCACCTGCATAATTAGAGACGCGAGCTCCGAGCGCCATGTTTGTTTACGTTTCATGAACTTAACGCGATATTATTCCTTCTCAACTCGAGTCAACAATTCCTCTGTTCAACATTTATTCTTCTGATTGTCTTTGTATATACAGTTACACTACAAGCTACACAAGATACATCGACTTAAAGTGTTCAAACATGTGATCGTGCTGTGGTCTTAAGTATTAATCCAGATGTCACCCATTTGCATCTGGTTTGTTAAAGTTTACATTGCCATGCTAATGTCAACTGTATGTGGATCAATTATGGGACTTTAGGCAAATAATATTCAATTATAATGCTGATGCATGATGAGGTTGAACAATTTTTGAATTTTTATATTAAAAAATAAACTAAGCGTTACGAGCTACAAATTTATTAGATAACATTCAATAAATCTTAAAAATGAACTCCAGCAATAATAAAACAACGAACAATGACATAATGGGTTTTCCAAAATATTTCAGATGCTTCAAATTGTTAGAATTCAGCTTTCTTTATAGTTCTCACCAAAACGTCATGGAGTGGACAATAGGATTCATCACCAAGCCAATGATGTTATTGATTTATTTATTGACCTTACGCCATTGAAAACAAAGTCCATAGCCTTAATTTGAATTAGTAATAAAAACTATTTGTTAAAACGTAAGTGAAAATTTATAGTTAGGGCTTGGGAACTACAAAGGCTGGAATGATGAACACTCTGCATTAAAACACCGGGAAAGTTAAATGAAAGTTGATTTTCCAGTAAAGAAAGGAGTCTGGCAAATTAGAAAGACAACTCTATATAAGTAAAGATTGACAGCTCTATCAGCATCATGTTTTAGTGCCACTACGCTATTCTCTGCAATATTGGTGCACATAATTTTGCTAAATATTTTAATATATTTTAAAATACAAATTACACTGATGAGGTGCGATAGTTTTCACAAAGTAAGCGTTTGTTGCTTTATAATCGTTACAATAATTATCATGTCTTGAAATTATAGTAAAGATTCTGCATATTCATGGCGTACTGCACTAACTTAATCCATGAGAATATCTTATACTATTATTTAAAAACATTAAACAAGATTCCATCGAGATCCCATTAGCATGGAGATGGCCATAAAACATGATTGGATTAACAAAGATCCATCCGTTGACGCTTTCGTCTGATGGTTGCACAAATCCTTGAGACAGATGCAGAAGTTATTGTGGCATTTGATGTGAGTTACATCTTTTTCCTTCATGCAACCTCGTTCCTTTTCCTGACTTCTCCTGAGTCTGAGCTTGCTTGTGCCTTCAAATCAAATATGGAATTGTAGACACTTCCGAATGAAGCATGTGTTATGTAAATTAAAATACATGTAATAATTTAATAGGTTTGTAATTTCTTTAAATTTGTTTAAAGTATACAGAAAACCTGCGTGAAATTATAATGCTTGTAATATATGAATCACTTCGACCGGTTTTGATGAAAATATTTCGCAGCAAAAGTAATTGCGGGACATATCAATATATTGACACAGCATATATTTAAGTAAATTGGATTAAATTCTCAAAGCTTTCCTTTCCTTTTAAGCGGATTTCGTAAACCGGATTTTTTAAATAATTTTTAATATTAATTCACATACTTGAAGCAGAATCTATGGATAAGAAGATATTGAAACCTTTGTAATAGTAGGGAGAATTGTATGGTTTCTTCGTTGTTGATATTTTCATACTTTTTGTTGTTGTCTTGACGGTTGGTGGAATTGTTGCAAGTTTTGTTGCCTTCAGCGTGAATAAACCTGCTGGTTTAGTTGTTGACTTTACAAAATTTAAGAAGTGCTTCGTTGTTGACTTGCTTGGTAGTTTAAACGTGGTTTTATTTGGAAACTTAAGCAATGGTGGGTTAGTATGCCAATTGAAGTTCTTGTCTTTGTCGTTTATTTTCACATATGCATCTGAAATTTGAAAATCGATTTACGACAATTTTACTTTTAAATTAAATATCTCATAAAGACATATTCAGTTCATTGTGCTAATAATAACTAATGATATTATTCATATAGTATACAGGCATTTAATCACTTAAAAAAAGCAACAGATCCCAATTTTCTCTGCCCACCATGACAAAACCTATACGCCCTGGTAACGGAAGATAATGACATGAGTTGGCAACGAACAAAAATGTAATATTTCAATTGAATGATTTGAATAACTTGCATTCAAGTACTTGAAAGAATGAAACTCACACGGATCCCTCTTAAAACAGGCATCTCCTTTGCACTTCTTCCAATTACTTTTCCAATTACAATGATGTCCTTTACACTCGTAACAAGTGACGGTTCCATCGGCAACCTGCCACTCCAAACATGTGATAATTACGCAAAGCACTATTAAGAGAATATTATTCATTTTTGGTCAGTGTTAAAAACATGCTTTCTCGTCGCAAGTGCAGCTCTGTTATATCCCTCCTTTAAGCCCACTATCTCTCTTGGGAATGATTCGACATTCGTTTTTGTGATATTCGCATATTCGTAATTTATTACGTATTATTTCTAATTAACTATTAAATATTAGCATTTCTTATTCAATAGATCAAACACTTGTCAAGATAATCAAGTACATTGAGGTTCGAACTATATACAGGATGAGGCCTTTCCAGCAATGTCTGCAACCTAAAATCTCCAGCTCGTGAAAGCCGCTGCTTCCGCTTAATTTATGCACCTAACCAAAACAAGCCCGAAATTCTACTATTTTTAAATGAGAACATTTATTTAGCAAGAAAAAATAATAATTACATAAAATGTGAATGGAAAATGTGAGTGCTCAGGAAACATCAAAATTAAGTGAACACGGGATGAGTTGTTTATTTGGAAAACATTGAGTGGATAACATAAAATTCTTTGTTTGAAACAATAAAAAGCAGAAAAGAAGCGCTAGATGATTTTTTGCTATGGAGAATTCTTTTTCTTAGCGAAGCAGTGAACTATTTCAGGAGACATGCGCGAGGCAGTGCTCACTTCGTCAAGGTGCGAGAGAATATTGAGAGTTTTTCTATTTTTTTGAAAATTCCGTTCAAAATAATTTTTCAAACATTATCCACTCGACTCAATATTTCCTCTTCGTGTGCATGAAGTAATGTGACGAAATGGGTTCGCAAAACTTCCTTAGTTTCGGGAAAAATACAAAAAAAAAACATTTTCAATTCCCTGAACAAATCTCGAATTAATGATAGCTAAATTCAAAAATACATGTTGTCGAAATAAATTATAAATGTGTAATTGCTGACCAAAATATGGATGTTACTTTGTATGACAACTTGAGAAAGAAAATTTGTGCCAGATTTTAAATTTCAAACGCATCTTTCAAAGCTTTTTCCTTGTCGCTGGAATTGAACTTCTGTTGTGTGGAAAGCATGTAATGGTTTCCGATATACGGCTTTTCATTCTCCGAATCATCATCCTCTTTGGCGCCACTCTGCTTCATCCAAGCAGACGATCGAGCCCTGTTGAGGCTGTACCTAACCTAAAGAAAACATCTCACTTCATCATTTGCTAATTTTAATGCCAATATGGATGTAAGATTGATTATCGTTATTTAATATTAAATAAACAACAATGGCCGTTAATCATTGCAGACTGAAAGCATTGCGAAATGGTGTTTTTATTTGAAGAGTCGCTATCGATTGATTCTGTCATGTCCAGGAATGGGATTATTCCGTCCAAAACATACTTTCGAAATGATGCTGCTAAGATAAACAGTTTCTGCTTCGTTGATGCACGGTGATTATTTTTAGACAGGCAATGTGAAAACAATATTCATTAATAACATTAGACTCTTCGAATGTGGAAACATTATTTATTAACCAATTTAAATTATTTAATCGTGAAAATATTAATTATTATTATATACATTAAACTCTTAATTGCGAATCACTTTGTTTTGAAATATGATAGCGTGACGGGCGGAACTGTTTATGAGAAATGTTTTCTCAAAAGATCACTTTTTGCGTTGTCTAATTAAAAGTTCAGAAAATACTTAATTATTCTGATTGCTTCGTTGAAAGTGTAAGATTAAGAAATGTTTGGTACTTTCCAAGGGCGGATTTACGGAGAACCATTTGGTAAATATAGCAAAAAATTAAGTAATTCTACTATAAAATAAAAAATATAAACTATGTATTTTAATTCAATTTTTTTTTTATTATTTCAACAATTTACCAATTTCAACAAACATTTTAGTATTCCCCTTCTCCTAAATCCACCCATTGGTTCCAGTGCCCCCCATCAAAGTGTTCTAGATATGGCCTAAGTGTTTTCTATGTAATTATGGTTTTTTAATTTTAATGGTCCAAGAGATGATTGATCTAGAAATGTTGTTTTTCATTTGAAATGAATCTACTGAAATTTATAAAGGCGCAGTTTGAAATTCAGATTCTCTTCACGTGGCTGTTACAATAGAACCATTCTTATACATTTTAAGTACAAACAAATTATAAATAAAATCATGTTATGATGGAATATTAATGTTTAAGTAACGGTCAAAGAGGTAAATATGGGTCATATTCATCGTAAATGACAGTTATATCTTCATAATCCTAGTTCAAACGAGAGAAAAGTTTAAAGTAAGACTGGAGTCAAGTTATAAAGGGATGATTGAACAGATTGAATATCAAAAAGTTGAAACAATTTTTAACATTCAACATTCTAGTTCAACATTCTTACTGACAATTATTGCGATGGTCTTTCCATTTTATTACTTCCATAAACGACATGTCTCATGTCATATCATAGCAAACTTATGCACAAAGTTAGTTAACTCTAATCATTAATGTTTCTTCAAGCTCAAAAATTAACTCAAGAAATGAACATTGAGTTATCTGATTCATTTGTTCTTAAATAACATTTTGAAGTTGCTACATTTAATGATAAGATAGTAAAATTTAACATAAGCATTAACAATAATAAAATAATAATTGCTTAATTTGGTTATATTTTAAATGTCGACGTTAGTTTAATTCAGCTTATTACATCATTAATAAACATTATTATTTTGTGGAGAAATGTAATCTTAAGAGTTAGAAACACATCAAAAAAACAAAATATAATGATAATAACCAGAATTCTCAGCATTTAACTCAGCAATTCCAAAACCGAATAAATACCGAATGAAAGCATTTTTAAAATACACTTTACCTTCAACACGTAATGAAGAAGGCCTTTCAGCAATTCGCTGGCTTCCTGCGATAAGTTGACAGACGGGGCGATAATCCTCAAGTCTAGACCCCTCTTCATGAGCGTCAATGGATCAGTTTCAATTGTATCTAGACACGGCTGAATCTTCAGCCCTGGAGGAGAAATCAGTGGCTCCACGTCGAACTGTTTCGTGCTGCTACCGGCGGAAGGGTTGTTGTTGATCGTAGAGTCGGGACTCAACAGACTTCCCAGTTTGCCTGTAAAGTTGTCTTCCGCATTTTGTAGGTCCATATTCGAATGGGATTGAGTCGTGAACTGCTGCGAACTGGTCGGAGGAACATTTTGCAAGGCTTTGCTCGACTGGATATCTTGCGATCTACTGCTACTATGGGCATCGGAACCTAAGGCTGGAATCACTATGAAGGGTAGCTTGCTAGTGCACAGAACGTGCAAGCAGACTCCTAGGGCCCATACATCTGCCGTCCTTGGGTTGAAGGGTCTTTCTTCAAGTATTTCGGGTGAAAGGTAAGCTGGATTACCGTAGGATGTCGTCTGTAAATCATCTCCGTTGGAAAAGCGAGTGGCATGGGTGAAGTCACATAATTTTACGCTGTCGTGGTAGTCCACCAGAAAGTTATCACATCTGCATTTTTGATGACGAATTTATTTGTATTAAATTTGTGAATTCGCTATTGCTATGACTTATTATGTCTTATCATCTAATCATGTTACATTTGCCATTGTTTGTCAAACTCATCTCAAATTTATGAACAATTAGCGTGGTAAGTTTGTCTTAAGTCGAGCGTTTTACAAGCACCATGGAAACTTTACCGCTTCTTCGCGGGATACAATCGTCACATAATTCTCATCGGTTAAATTATGAGGAATGGACGTCATTTAGAATTTTCGTTGGACCCTAAACCCGGGGCATTCTCTCCCTTGGCGTACAAGTTGACCGAATGGGTGGCGTTCCTGCATGCGGCGGTAATAACAACAGTCGTTATGTGTCGTGTTCGCAGCCCATCCTGCTCTGCAAGGGAGTAGGCATCGGCGGTCGGACACCGTTTGACCGAGTCGAGTCGAGAGACGATCCGAACACGAATTTTCAAAGACCGTTTGACTCGTTTTGCACCGCCTCGACTCGACTCGTCAATAATTTTTGTTCACATTTAGCGAATCAAAACGAACTAAAATGTCAACTATGACCAAATTATTAATTTTGACTACGTTTCAGCATGAAAATGTTTTATCTATTTAATAACAATTTTTAAATTTTGTAATTTTTTGAAATTATCAGGCGTCGGCACATTAACGTCTCCTGGTCTGACGCGTCTGTCTGATCGGCCATTTTATTTTTAAAAATTTTGCGACTTTTACGAATTATGATGTTGAATCAAGAATTACCCATGCTAAGCGGAAGAAACGCCGGATTATGGATTCTTCCAGATATTAAGATAATTAAGATAGTCACAAAATTCAATAATAAAGTTAAAGTTATCCAATGACGACTTTTAGGGTGACATTAAAGAAAGCCAGAAAAGAAACAGGATCTAATCTTTCAATGACAAAAAAATGCTATCACTACTTTTCTTAACTCGGATCGTGAATAAGTAAACCAAAGTATTTTACAAAAAAATCTAACAAAACACATTTAAATCATAATATCTGCAAAGAAAGTTTATTTTTTATCAGCGTAACTATTCAAAACGGACCATAGCGAGACAAAACGGTCCGTAACGAGTCCAAAGTGATTATAACGAGTCAAAATAAGTTTTAACAGACCCGACTCGTTTTAAATTAAGGATTTAAAGAATTTAATTAAGAACTTAAAGGCCGCCAAAACGCGGACTTTGGCGAGTCAGACGTTCGGCGGTCAGTGTCTCTACAGGGGCGCTGTACAAATGATTGATTAAGAAGTGTTTTCATACGGCACTCAAATAATTGGATAAATACAAAAGAACTTCTTGACTACTGTCTTGAAAACTTTCCTCTTTAATGAAAACTTCCAACTTTTAGAAGATGGTCTGAGGACAATTTACTTATCTAACATCTATTTTTGCAACACTTCTTTCTTTTAGAAGAATGTGATTTTATGCAAACGACAATAAAACTAATTAACTAACATTAATAACAATATAACCTGATGTCTCTATGGACAATATTTTGACTGTGAAGATAAAAAAGAGCTTCCAGCATGTCCTTGAAGTATCGCCTGCAGATTGGCTCGGCAAGGACACTGCCAGGACTTGCCCTCAAGAGCTGACTGAGACTTCCGTGGTCACAAAGTTCCATGAGGGACACATAATTCTGGTCAATCTGCTCCGAGTAGAATAGTTGCACGATGTTCTTGTGTTTCAGATGTTTGTGGATGGATATCTGGATTGATACAATTAATTAATACAATTAATCATAAGCAATTAGTAATATTTACAAGCATTAATAATAATATCATCATATATTTGTTCAAAAAGTTTTAATAAGGATGAGCATTATTTCTTTTTAATTTCATATGTATTTAATAATAATAATAATAATAATAGTTTATTTCTATGGCGCCTTGTGCGTAGCGTCAGAGGCGCCTTGAGTCTTCAAGGAACTTTTTGAAGAGATGGGTCTTCAGCTGGCGCTTGAAGAGCTCGAGCGTGGGCTGAGACCGGATGATGGGGGGCAGGCTATTCCAGACGGCGGGCGAGGCATGAGAGAAGCCTCGGTTGACGATGGATGATTTGTGAACAGGTTGATGGAGATGAATTATAGAAAATGAGCGGAGGTGATCGGGGATGTGACAGTGGCGAATGAGATGATGGAGATAAGGGGGGTTGAATGTAGTTAATGTTCGATAAGTGAGTAGAGATATTTTGTAGATGATGCGAAGATGGATTATTTAAATATGCAAGTAAGATTTTTTATTAAGCAATTGTTACAAAGAATTGGATAATTGTTTTATTCGTGATTAAGAGTTTAAGAGCTTATAAATACACAATTAATATCTTGGTGTCAAACAATAAAAACTGTGAATTAAGCACAATAAAATAATACAAATTCCCTTTAATACTCATGTATAAAAACAATTTTATAATTGAATAATTATCACCATAACAACAATGATGTATTTCAATAATTCCGACAAAATTATCTTTTTGTATGTATCGTTAAAATCAAACATGCTTTATTCGATGTAATCTTTATTTTAGCATTCAACTTCTCAAAACCCAGATCTTCAATATTCATTTTTAATTTTAAAAAATGCACCGATCTATAACCTGTGTGACATTTTGACATTAAAATTAATCTCAAGCCGTCACTCATAAAAATATAAATAAATTCTATAAATACCAATAGAGCACCTCATCTGGTATAAGGTCTGCTTTGGTGAATGGATGCACGGCGGGGAAAACTTTTAAGTTTTGTTTATTTTGGCTACCTGGATTGGAAGATTTTTGCACCTGACTTCTGAGTTTCCGTTCGTATATTTTTATAGCTATTTTGTGCCTATGAGAGAACAGGTGTCCCACAAACACGTGACTAAACTTTCCGCTTGAAAGAACATTGAGCAGTTTTATTCCCTGAAGTTCCAATCTGCTCATTACCTGCGATGATAAATGAACGATCAAACTTTTAATCTTAACAGATAATTTTTTCCGTTACTAAATTGCCGAAAGTATAATTTTATCCCATTATTTACAAACAACTCTAATATTATTTAATATAATAAATCTGATTAGTATACCAGATTGATCATATAATAATAATAATTTAATAATAATTATAATTATAATAATAATAATAATATTAATAACAATAACAATAATTCTGTTTCATATTACCTGATTGATCGTATTGACAGGTTTCCCGACAGTCCGAAACAACTTGCACGGCTTCCTGAGAGGACTTTCCACCCATTTGTCTCCCAATTCACACTCAAACACGAACCTCTTTGCCGACGTTTTCTGGCTTTTCCAAAAGGCGTTTCCAGCGGCCAGCAAGCTTCCGTTGTTGGTCATTCCAGGCCATCCTCCACCTCCTCCTCCGAGGCCACTGCTGCCGAATATGTTGTTGAGCGAGTCGAAATTTCCAAGATTCTGCTTGCTGAAGATGGAGCACTGCTGGCGAGCGTTCTGAAAGTGTCCTCCGAGTTTCAGAAAATCCGATGCGAAAGAAGTAGAATTTGCGAAAGGAGTTGTTGAGCCGTTGAGTGAATGGCGGGAGTGGCCAGCAGAGAAAGAATGATTTTGCTGACCGAGAAGGTTCGTATCAGAGACGTACACCTCGAATCTATGCACACCAGGACATCTCATCCGTTGGTCCCCTAAACCTTCGCAGAACCTGTTGTGCAAATGATGGGTCGTCACGGCTGCTCCCGGAGTGGAATCTTCGTCGTTGGCCATCATCAAATTCATAAAAATCGTGTCGTCTTGAGAAGATGATGAGGATGAAGAAGGCGATCCTGCAGCCAGCATCAACTGTTGACTGGTGATTTCGTCATGTTTGCTGAACTTGGCCTGGGTAGATTGATGGATGGAAGTAGTCGAACTGCTACCATCACCTCCGCTACTGTCTGCATCAAGATTTGAAACTGCCGCTGTAGTAACAGATTCGCATGAGTCGATCTTTCTCTTGCGTGTTGTTGATGTTGAACAGCTGTGTCCACCTAGCAGGGAGTCTGTGGCGTTGGAAGAAGAATTCTGGAAATATAAAAAAAATGTCGATAAATTTATAACAATAATTATTACTATATTTTGATAATATATATATAATTGATTTTCAAATACTTTAAAATAAATAGTTAGTTTAACTAGTTGATGTTTTTCAAATAATTATTAGCTTATAAACAAAAATCTCTTTCGATTAATGACAGGCAATGTATGCAAGTGGCCAATTTTTTAAAGATACTTGTACATTACAAGAGCACTTCGTCATGTTTCCAAAAATGTCTTAAAAGATTTCACGAATATTTAAGTTTTTGAAAAGTTGACCTTATTGGATTAGAGGTGCTTCATGAGCTTACTTTTGAGGTCGAGTTGTACTTGATTTTGGAGTAACAATTTGAATTGAAATTTAATGAAAATGCAATTTAAATATTAAAAATATAAACAATACAAGTAAAGTATTTGCTTGAAATTATTATCATGTTTAAGTAGAAAATTGACTGCCATTGATATCGATCTATTTTTAATTCAGTGATTTGAATGGAAATGCTGAAATGTATTTATGCATTCTCAATTCTTTAATGTGGGACTAGACATCCTAAAAATAATTAAACTGACAAGCGTTAAAAGATCATTAATTAATTGTGAGATCATATTTTAGGGTTTAGTGAGGTTCCGGCCTCCGTATACAACTGGAATGACGTCCCCGACGTAAATGCAAAACATCGATGACAAATAAACAAATTTGAGAATAATTTCATAAGAAATATTTCTAAATAAAATTGTGTTCAACAACCGAGAGCTTAAGAAGTGAAACGAGGGTTAGGAAATCTTACGATGTTCTTCGACCTAGACAGTCTAGTCTCAAGCCTCGAATCTGAATGTTTCCTGGCGTTTGAAGGGTTCATTCTCTGTCTGAAGATGCTGGGAACATTCTATGTTGAAGGCAAGACCATTTTCATCCACCTCAAGAAATTCACTTTGCCTGAAGCTTATCAAGTCGAAAACTGGATCAATAAATGTCTGCTTGTTGACGTCGGGCAAAGCTAGAAATATGCGTTTGAATAAATTTTTATTATTAATATTTGTTATCGGCCCTCAAGTTGAAAGTGTTAGCAACGTGTCGGCCCCGTTTTGAACCCAATATTTTCCATTATTTCCGTCAATTGTGGACTTAACAGCACAACGGTCGAATATCGCAAGGAATTCGAATTTCCTATTTTTTTCTTGTTTCGATTATGACGTCGTATGCTCAATATTATCTGTGGTTTTTCACAAAAACATAGTAGCTTTATTCTCTCTATTATTTTAAGATGCAGTTTTAATAATGACCAATTTTGTCTGCTCCAGAAAATTTACATCATGGTTTCGAGATCGCAGATTGGTTGTTTTCTCGAATTTGGCGCTCAAAATATAAATCAGAGTAAAGCAAAGAACCAAAGAAATAATTTAATAAATTAAAAAAATGTAGTCATTGCAGATTTTAATCAGTTTTGGCAACTAATTTACTTTGAGAAATTATTTTAAAATTTTCTAGTCTTGAAAGTTTTTTGCAAAAAAGGTATTTTGTCAATATTTTTAGAGTCTTACTTAACAACTTCATTACAAGTTTTTTTTATTAACTATTTACAACTAAATTTTATAATGAATTTTTGATTACAAGATTTTCTTGAAAGCATTAATACATCATTAATCGCTTAATAATTATGACATCCCCTGCAATGTGCAAAAAAGGTATGGTCCTTATCTTGCATTCTTGGGCGGGCCAGATGTCGGCAGGCCAACATGAAATGTGGAAGAGCCACATGGCGGGTAACATATGGCTTGTATCTGGCAGTAGCTTGCCGCCAGCAGCAGCCCATATCTCGAAGTGACTCACATCAGGCAATGGCATTGTCGTCAGTGGCGGCACACTTCTGGCAACGTTACTACACCCGTCAGAGATAGATGAGGCTATGCTATGGCCCGAACGTAGTTTAGTCAACGCCCAACGTGTTCCCCATCCAGTGGCATATCAACTGTTCTTGCTGCTCGAGGCAGTCGTAAGATCCCCGCCCTCTTGACCATTAATAATTCGTTAACCTTCAAAATATTTATGCTTTCCTTGACCTGATCGATATTTTTCACCTGTTTTGCCAATACGCCACCAAATTCATTTTGACCCCATCATTCTAGTTCTACTTTCTATTTCTACCATCATTTTTCATTTTATCTATTTTCATCTAATTCGCTTTGCCAAAGCTGAAGTTTCAATTGGAATTTATGGTTATTTTGTAAAAAATTTAGGCATTTGGTCTTTAAATGGATTTATTTATTTTCTTAAATATCTGAAATTTAATAAGATAAATTATATGTTTTTTAAAATTTATTTATTTAAAAAATTCGGCAGAAGAAAATCTTCCTTATGTGCTCAAAATGTTTAATACAAATTTAATAGAAAATGAGAAAAATGAAGGCAAACACGTCATTTGTGTAATAGGAAATGATCAACTATCAAAAAAATTTGGCGAACATTTTGTACAGTTAAGCCGATTTTCTGACATCCTGCAAGTTGATTTAGAACATTATCACCACAACCACTCGGCCATCATATAAAAGACTGGATGATTATTGTGCGTTACATATGTATTATTTATTTATATGTAGTATGTATATTTATTTAGTGCCAGTTCAGTTTCTGTTTGACGAAAACCTGACTATGTCCAGTAATCTAGCTAAGATTTCCTTTTTTACAAATAATAAATAAAATAAAGTTATATCTTACTATATGGATTTCAGCATTTTTTGTGATTTATTTTAAATAAAAATTTTACGTTTAATTTACATAAATACAAGTGCAGGTAAAACCCGAAACCAGTGAGCCTGCAGATAGGTTAGGAAAATTTGCTTAAGTCACAGGATATTGTTACAACCTTAAAAACTAATTTCTATGCAAAATTTCAAATTGTTGTTAGCTTTTAATTATTTTTATGCATCTCATCAAAATGCTTCCAGCTTTCCAAATCCAGCTCCTTATCTTCTCCTAAACGTTTTCTTTAGAGGACTCCTTCCCACTTTTTAGAATTGAATCTGTATAAACAAGTTTGATCAAAATAATGAAGCGATTGTTCATACTAATTTAAACTTCAGATGAGACTTAACGCACACAAATTTTGGCAATGTTGATGACTCCCACCCTATTAAATTCCTTTACAGAGTCATTGCTAAAAAGCAAAGTCATAATTAAGCGAATAATTTTTATCAATGATCCATTTGAGCAAGATTTCAGGTAAGTAACTTGTGAATTAGCCATTAAAATAATGTTGATGTTCACCATCGAAATTGTCTTTAAGCTTACTCAAATTTAATTATAATGGTCATGATTATTAATGATAGATAGCAATTTAGATCTTGATATCATCATTATCAATCCATTTTCCAAATCAGGCCATTTTTTATCATTATCCACGAGACATTTAAGAAGGCAGTTTGAATGCGAATGTTTTTTTTTATATTCAAGAATAGTCTTAAAAAGACATAAAATTATACTTAAAAACTTTGTTCAATTTGCCGTTTGTTTGACATTTTAGTTCGGCGAAAATCCTTTTGGTAGCATTTTTACTATTAAAATTTTAAAATTTGATGCCATGCCATACTTTAAGCATAATTAGGCAATATCTCTGCCGCATTTTCAGCTGTTTTAGTTTCACGTATTTCTGATTATAATGCATAACATAACATTTTTAAATATTAAACCCTAGTCTACCATGTCATTTAAATAAATGTAAATTGAAAACTTTTTGTAAAGATCGCATAATATTAATATCAATCAATGTGAACTAGTAACAATTGAAAATTACACATCTATGTTTAATTGCTTTATTATCACTCGCTAGATTGGCTCTTAGTCTGCTTTGGGCTTGTTTCCGTAGGTCGGATATGTTTGGGAGACATTTGAAAGTTGCTTTAATATTTAAAAGATGTCATTCTACGCAAAACAAAAATTTAAATTATTGCATGGATCTTGTCAGGTACCCGCTTACAGTTTCCTTTGAGATTATCCTTGCTTAGTTTTAAAATAAAGGTTTTAACAGGAAATGTGACCATGAAAGTTACTTAAGTACTTTGCTTCTTCCCGATCGACTCAGAAACGATGCATTCGTACTTCGGGCTTTTCAAATAGAAATCGCTCAGGTTTTTTTTTGCTGATATTATGTATTCAATTTAAGAGAAATTATTTATTTCGCTCAGTGCATTTAAAAACTTTTTTCATCAGATCAGAGATATTGTAAGTGACAAGAGGATAGGCTTGATGAGGCTGCAGTTTTGGAGAGATGCAATTGACATCATCTTCAAGGTGATCAAATGGTTTAAATCTATCATTTCAGGCTTTAATTTATTGTGTATTTAACTTCATACAAATAGTGCAACTCTGTGGCATTTGAGCATTAAATTTTGATAATCAACAGCTGAGATATACTTAATAATCATTAATATTATGCTGATCAATAAGACAAATACTTTAAACTTATTAACAAACATTTACATAAAAATAAATTGACTTATTAACAAACATTTACGTTAAAATAAATTATAATTTCAAGTTAGAAGGAGGTTGTTCCAACATCACCAATAACATTAGGACTTAGCCAAGTGAGTGAATTGGTGTAACCTATGACATGATTAAGTTTTGAATATGCAAATTATTTATTGTTATCATCATCAATGTGGTTAAATATCATGGAATTCACATATTGATAGTATAATTAATTAATTATTGTTGACTCAATTTGAATTATTTAATTATGAATTATGTTAATACATGAGTCTTGATATCTTATCAGTACCACATATAAAATATGGTTACATTTTGTGGATTAATTTAAAATTAAACCTAATGTGGACTTAAAATGTTGATTATTTGGTAATTGCATCCATCAGGTTGTAAATGCTCATGGGATCAGTAAGCCATGGTTCAAAAGAATATTGGATGCCAGGGTTCGCTTTGCTTTCAACAATTCAGTTTATTTCATGGAAACTTTGTGCATTACCTTGATTACTCTTATGATTCTTAATGATGGATGAAGTATAAAATTTTTTATTTATTTATTATATTGTTAATTATCAAGTCATTCATGGCTCAAACGTACAAAAACCATGCAAATGTCTTGAACTAGCTGACCTCAAGTTTATAGTTCTCAACAAATTACTAATTTATTTACTTGTAATTTATTTCTTTACCACAACATAATTAAACTTTTCAATTATTCTCCTCAGGAGGAACAAATCACCTCAGATCTTCCGTTTTCCTCCATCGAACACGTCGAGAAACACTCGGAGAATGTCCACTCGTCGCTTTATTACCTCATCCTTCAGTGCGCAGGTTGATGCGTGTTCTTGTGTCGTTGTGTAATTCAATTGCATCGGACAAATAATTACTACATCACAGTTACCACTAATAATAGCAGTAAAGATGATAGTGATCGTAATGAATTGCTGCCCAGGTGTTAACGACATAAAGGCAGACCACACTGCCAGTCACCTGGGCAAGGCTCAGGGACTCGTAACTGTGCTCAGAGGTCTCCCGTTCAATGCCAACAGAAGGATCGTTTACTTGCCACAGGACGTCATGATCAAGGTCGGTTGGAAGTTTGAATTGTTGTTGGTTGTTGGTCATTGTAATTTGGATTTGTCATTGTCTTGGATTGAATCAATATTTGATTTAAATAAATTAGCAATTTATTTATTTTGTTGTTGCTTTTGGAGGCTGTCGTAAATGTTTGTTAAGAGTATCTTTATAGAATAGCTGTCACATTTGATCTTAGCATAATAATAATGATTATTAAATGTGTGCATGTTAATGAGTTGATCAGTACCTCATTAATTATGTTAATTACATAAACACAACAGCACAAGTTGTCACAAGAGGAGGTTATCCGAAGAATGAATATTGAGAAGTTGAAAGAAGTTTGTTATGAGATTGCATCACAGGCCAACTCTCATGTCGAAAAGGTTAACGAATTACATCAATGATAGATTTTAAGATAATGTTCATTTGCATATTAATGACATCATAATTAATATACCAGTAGTAATGCCTCTTAAGTCCATATCAATTTAAAATTCAGTTGTTATTATAAAATTATTTAATACTTAATAATTATTATTATGACCTTGGCAAATTGGAAATACATGCTTGTAAAATTATCTTGATTGCAATGTTCTAATCTTTCAGGCTCTTTCACACTGGCATGAGATCCCTCTTGAATCGAAGACAATATTCCTGGCTGCTGTGAGATTGCACATTAAAGCATTTGATTTAAATATTAATATTTTTGCTTAGGAATTGCCTAACTGGAAAATTATAAGCAATATAGAATTATCAATCAGCCAACGAATTACGTAATTTATTCACAGACACCCGTGAAAATGTACCTCAAGTCGATACAAAAGGCAGGATTCGACCCTTTTGAACCTCAACTCCTGAGGAGGAATAACTGGCTGCCACTTGTTCTCTTCATCAATAAATTCAAACGCACAATTTAAAGGCTCTTTTGCCTGAAAGCCACCATTTTAAATGTCCGTTTTTGGGATGAAAAAATACATGAAAATTATGCTGTCCAAATAGTGCTATAAATGAATAAAATGCTTTGACGTGTAGTTATTTGGATTAACTAGTTTGAGATGACAACGAAAGAAAACATTTCAAGTGGAATTAAAGTGGAAAGCAAGAATTAAAAGCCAGAATCAGCACTTTTTATGGCTGCATGAGTTTCTCTGGCATCCAGAAAATTTTATGTAGGATGGTTTTTTCGGTGATCTCTCGTACTTTCTGTGGGTACTTGGGCTTCTGATTGACTGTATTTTTTAGTGAAATGCTTTAGTTTACCAAATGCTCTCGATTCTTCTGCTATGTTGAGATGCTCGGGGTAGTTGGTCAATGTTTAGGAGCGTAATTTAATTTGGTATCATCTAAGATAATTTAATTGTCTGATATTTATTAACAAATTATTTTAGTATCTTAAGAAGTCGAATTAAGGCGAGTAATAAGAAGCTGATGATAATGTTGAACGAAACATTAGATTAAGCTGCACTTGTTGTTTCAGGTGGGTTCACTTTCGATTTATATCTGAAGTCTAATTTAATGCTACGTTTCTAGAGCCATTTGCTTATCTTTGTCTTGAGAGGGGTTTAGGAACAAGTACTTAAAATTCTTTTAGACGAGATAACTTTGTTAAATTTGTCGAGAATTTCATGGAAGTGTTGAATGACCTGGAATCTGTGATGGAGATGCTTGGAAGGATATTTTTCTTTCGATTCTCCATTTCTGTTTTTTCCACTTTGAATATCAGCTTTTCATAACTTTCTTTTGACAAATTATAGAAATATTCTGTCAAAAATTTTAATGTAAATTCGACTCCTCAGACCGAGGTTGTTAAGATTTTTTATTTCAGATTTGATTTCACACTTCCAAAGAAGCAATCATTGCACTGGCATCGCTTAACAAGTGCACCGAACCGCATTATTGATGAAAAACTCATGCATCAATGCCATGCAAATCAGTGATTTGAAATCTCAATTAACAACATTCGCATTAATTTATCGTCCTCAGATAAACTTAAGAATTCTCGTTGAACTTTTGAGAATTGAAGACCCATTTTCATCGACCATGCAGTGGAGTTCTTATGAATGCTGATGATTTGATATCTTTTAAATGTAAATAAATAAATCAAATAAACTAAAATGTCTTTGCATTTATTAATTCGCCTCTTAAAACAACCCCTTATAAGAATGTTTTACTCTGCAATGGAAATTCTTCAATTTTTAACAGGAAGTGATTTCTTGTTGACAAATTTTCAAAATAACTTAACCGTTAAAAAATAATTTAAAAAAAGAGAACAGATGAAAAAGAGCGGGTACTTGCCTTTCCTCAATGTTGATCCCGAGTTTTGTTATTTAGTTTCTTTTATGGCTCAAATGTCTGTGTTTAAGCTATTTTATTTTATTTTATTTTATTGAATAAAATCTCCAATTAAAAAACGTTAAGTTGCATTCAAACGAGAAAATATTTTCATTTTTTAATATTTTACAAAAGATTCTAGTATCGACATTTGCTTAAACAATTATTTATTATCGTGAACTTCCCTTGCATCAGGATCTTTCAAAATTATCAGTAAACCACCACCAACAACGTAATACAGAGCAACAAAAAATATTTATTTCATCACAAGATATTTTTGCATCTATCACTTATTTTAATTTATTACATACACTTTGCAATTTAATTTTTGGATGTTCTTGAATAGCAGAATTTTTCTCTTGCTGTATAATTACATTAATTTAAAAATTACATTAATTATTGGTTGACAAAATGTAGTTAATATTATTTATTATTTTATTACTCATTATTTTAGTTAACATTAAACGTTAACATTATTTAACTAGTTGCTAGTTAACAGTTAACGAAGCCTGAATTGTTGTTGATAATGTTTTTGTTTTATTTGTTGATGTTGAAATAATTTTATCTCTCATGCTGCACATTCAAAGTGCTTTCTAAATATTCACAGCTATTTAATAAAAATAAAAATTAATTCAAATGAAAACATCCCATTGCACCGAAACATTCTGAAATTGTTCGGGTTCCTGAGTATATTTGTCTGTTTCTCATTAATTTATTATTATTGTTAGTATTAGTCCCAAAATTAACTGCTTTACTCAAAAAAAAAGACACACACACATCAATAAAAACATTGTAAAAGAATTTGGAGGATACATCTGTCGGTGAATCGTTTTTTTGGCTAGATTTAATAATATCTTCAGTCTCCTTTTAAATAATTGTGATATTGATTCGGAACAATAAAAAATAAAAAATATAAGCATATATATAAAAACATAGGTGTGATGAAATATAAGCAATACAAAATATTAACAACAATTAATAAAATATAAGCGTGAAACAAATGTAACCATGATTCACGCGTAACAATTTTAATAAGAAAAGCGAAGAATTTGCATGAAACATTCTCGAATACTTCAATTATTGAGAATTTGTGATTGTATTTAATTGAAAATTGTGCATAATTATTAAATTGATCATTACATCTCAATAGATCATTAAAAAATATAGCACTAATCACTCGACCAATGTATCTCACTTTATTTTTAATTGTATCCTACTAATTAATTAAAAGTTATCTCAAGAATTAATTGAAACGTAAGTCATTACATTATTATTATCATCATCATCACTGATTAAACTTAAATCATAATTTATTGTTTTTAGTCGATGTTACTTTCAGAAAGCCATGGTCTCGAAACAATTCCAACTGAATACCTTGATTGTTACCTGTAGCACTCCACTCTAAAGTATTGAGTACTTTGCTCAATGCTTTGGTTTGGATGTTCCAATGTGAACTCGTGAAATTATTTTTTCATAAAATTAGAATTTATTCAATTACTAATTAATGTTTTTTTTTATAAATTGTTATACAATCAATAACATAATTTTATTAATATATTTATTAAAATATTATTAACTAAATTTTAAAGTTTAAATTAATAGTAGAAACATTCTGCTAAAATATTAATTAAGAATGCTCTGATCAGTTGGCAGTAATTTATCCTCCAAAGGTTTGAGTAAAGTTTGGTAATAGATTTTGTATCTTAATTTAAAATCAGTAAAACATAGATTTTTAAAAATTTCTTGGGATATAATTAATCTGACTGTTATTAGTTGTTGGTGTCATGATTCGTACGATAAATACTTGAGAAGCATTTTTATTTAAATTTGTATTTAAATTTTTATTTAATTTTTTTCCGTAAATCTGATCAGAGGGAACGCAAATTTATACTGATTTCCTTGTTGTTGTTTTTGAACTAAAGCACCTGTTTTAAGAATTCAAAAGAATTTCAAATTATTGTAATATTAAATGTTAATATTGAAGATATCATAATATACAAAAATATTGGAATGACATTAACTGAATTAACAAACATCAGAGATTGTCTCTAAAAATGCACGTGTGCATGTGCAGCAATATTTGACGTTAAAAAAGTGATATCACCATTTGATATTTAAAAAAAAAAATTCTGCAAAAATATTACATTACCTAGAAACGTAGGTTGATTATGATAACAACTGTGATTATGCGTTGATAATAAAGACGATGACGATGATGAGGGTGATGGTAAAATAATCTCACTGAGATTAACAATGTTTTGTGTATGTATGTTTTGATCCTGTTTTTAATTTTAGATCTGAGAATAGTTTAATTAATTTAATTAATTTATTTATTTACAATAGCTTCACACGTCAGAAGATTCAAAGAAATATGTTGAGCGGGTAATAATACGACCTTGTTAGTACAAGTGTGAGTTCTAACACACCTGTAATTAAATGTAAATTAAAAATAATATTTAATAAATTATTACAAAAACTATGCATATTATTACATCAAATATGATTAATTTCCAATAAATTATGAGTTTAGTCAATAATTTATTAATTCTTCTCGGCATTTAGAAATCCACAAACTGATGCAACAAGCGATGCGAGACAAAAATGATACTGTTACTACGGACACGCTAGAACGTCACTTCATTAAATCTGAACTCTGGTAGTTATTTTAATAATTAGGTTAATGAGACCTAATTATTCAAGACCATCAACTAATAAGATCTCAACAAGTCATCGGTGATATTTCAGACGAACTGATTTTGATGACAAACAGAAGTACACAATTAAAACAATCCAGTGTTGCCAATGGTTACTGGGAATGCAGTTTCTTGTACCAGGCTAATTATAATTTGATGATGGGCTGCGATTGCGATGATGGTGATGACGACATCGAAGATGAAAGTGAAGTTAATGGTTATAATTATTGTCACACGGTTATAATTATGTTATACGGTCTCATAACAATGAGTAAGTCATCTGTAAAAATTCGATATTATTCCACAAATAACCACTTTACTGTTTTGTCCAGAGTATTGAACCTGCAGCCTTTCCGATGTAATAATTGGAAGTACTCCAACATCTGCAGTTTTACATTTCTAAGACTTTAGATCCTGAATTTATTTTTTGAGCCAATGAATTTATTCGTGTATTTATTATTTTTCTTTTACCTATTTATTATCGCCAAACAAGTAGAAATCACGTCCTTATTTTTGGCGCTTATGCATGCCGACAACTTCGATTGAATGGGTAAATAATAATAATAATAATAATAATAATAATAAGAATAATAAGAATAATAAGAAGAATAATAATAATAATAATAAGAATAATAATAATAAGAATAATAATAAGAAGAATAATAATAATAATAATAATAATAAGAATAATAATAATAATAATAATAATAATATAATAATAAGAATAATAATAATAATAATAATAATTAATAATAATAATAAGAATAATAATAATACTAATAATAATAATAATAATAATAATAATAATAATAATAATAATAATAATAATAATAATAATAATAATAATAATAATAATAATACTAATAATAATAATAATAATACTAATAATAATAATAATAATAATAATAATAATAATAATAATAATAATAATAATAATAATAATAATAATAATATAATAATAATATAATAATAATAATACTAATAATAATAATAATAATAATAATAATAATAATAATAATAATAATAATAATAATAATAATAATAATAATAATAATAATAATAATAATAATATATAATAATAATAATAACGAAGCGAATGAATGGCAGGTGGGTGGACGATGAGTTGAATGTGAGTGGGTGAGTCACAATAATGATAATGATGATGATGACGGTGGTTGTAATTTTGAATTTATTAAAATAATGATTCACAAGAATGGAACTTTTAAAGCATGACTAGCTGAAGTCATTCATGCGCGAATTAACAGTTGCCGAGTTAATGCAAGGTTATTGTTTGTGGGAGTCAATTAATGCTATGTATGTCTGTATTAAACATCATTGTCGTCGTCGACATCATCATCATCATCATCATCATCATCATTATCATCACCGCCATCGTCAAAGCCAAAGCAATCCTCAAAGTTCATTCAGCATCAAGCACTTCTCAATGGGATGGTACAACCGCTTCATTGAAACGATGAACGTCAACAATAAATAACTACATTTCGTTAAATGCAAACTTAATAAGTAATGCATAATAAGAATAATTTTACATAGTTTGTAATATTTTAATTATCTACGAATTACTTTAAATTGAGGATCATTAAATGGTGAAGAACGAAATAATGAAATAATTAGATAAGTGCGCAAGCGTTACTTGGATCAACAAACCAATTAAAGTAAAAGTCTATAAATAGAATCACTGAAGTGTGTGACGTCATCAATATGTGGGCAGTTTCTTTGAATTTTAATCTTCAAAGGTTTGCTGTTATCGGAACAACTGAACACATATTTGTTGTTGTTGTTGCTATTGCTGTTCGATGTATTTGAGACTTTGTTAACATTACTGAAATCATTTAAAGACGCATTAATAATTAATGTTATTATTATTATTATAATTGCTACCATTATCATAGTTGATGTTGTTGTCGTTGATATTGAACTTATTATCGGCCCCATTGTAATAAAAACAGTAATAATGAACAGTTAATTAATGTTAACGGCGTGATCAAAGTAAACAACAATTTATTTATTTATTCTTAATAATTAATATTCATTAATTAAGATTAAAACAATAATTATTTTGTACATCTCATAAATGTACTTCGGACAATTATTCATAATTTAATTTGAAATAATAAATCGATCAATTAACTGTCATGCATGAAGAAATGAAACGGTGCATTGTGTATGGTGCATGAGTCTCCATAAATTGATTGTTCGTTACCAGAACAAGACAGAACCCCATGAAGCGGGTATCGTAACTTGATCTCGAGTTCATAATTACAGTGATAACGAATTAATGTAACGTGTGATATTATAATAAGTTGTGACTTTGTGATAATTTAGTGCGTAATTATAATTTACTTTCTTAATATTAATAACAACGACTAAACCGAGTGAAATCTTTGACCGGATTTTGATCAATTAACAATTGTTATTGTGAGTATTTTGTTCATTTATTTCATTTATTTATTTAATTCAATTTCCTCTTAAAATATGATTTGGAAAAAGTTAACATTTTGTAATTTATGTTAATAATCGTTAACAAATGTTAATTGAGTATTAGTCCGTTTGTAAAAAAAATTTTTCTTGATTAGAATAAATATGCCTGTTAGCGAAAGAGGCCTTATTGAAATTGAATGTAATCATAATAAGTATTGCTAAATATTATTAAATATTATTAATTATTGTTGTTGCTGTTGTTGTTATATGTAATAAAAAAAAAGTTGTGACCTTAAAGTTCAAGAGGTGAGGGCGAAAGAACAAAAGTTCAAAAGATTTTTCCAAAAACTGTTAGTCGATTGGACAAACACGTTATCCAATCTGTATATAATGATTTGATGATGGTGGTGGTGATGATGATGATGATAATGACGATGACGATGATGATGAACAAAACAAAAATAGTGAGGAAAAACTTAAATTGACAACAAAACTGCCTTAAATTTATTCTATAAATTAGGTCACTATTGACATAATTAGGTAATTGCTTTTATGCATCTGTTCATTTATTGCTTCACAAAACATGTGACGATAACAATGTAAATATTATTTCTTTTTCTTCTTCTTCTTCTTCTTCTTCTTCTTCTTCTTCTTCTTCTTCTTCTTCTTCTTCTTCTTATTATTATTATTATATATTATTATTATTATTATTATTATTATTATTATTATTATTATTATTATTATTATTATTATTATTATTATTATTATTATTATTATTATTATTATTATTATTATTATTATTATTATTATTATTATTATTATTATTATTATTATATTATTATTATTATTATTATTATTATTATTATTATTATATTATTATTATTATTATTATTATTATTATTATTATTATTATTATTATTATTATTATTATTATTATTATTATTATTATTATTATTTATTATTATTATTATATTATTATTATTATTATTATTATTATATTATTATTATTATTATTATTATATTATTATTATTATTATTATTATTATTATTATTATTATATTATTATTATTATTATTATTATCATTATGCAATACATAATTTCACGGGACGTTAACTACGTACAATTGATTGTCTTAAAAGATCTTAAATTAAGTCGCAAATTTTGAATTAACTTGAGATCGAACAGGTGCTGAATTTTGCGTCAAGTTCCCGTTTTACTGGTGTTTGTTTGAAATGTGGATGATTATAAAATGTTATTCAAATCGTATTAATTAACAAGCTTGTAGGTAGCACGTAAGACCTAACAATTAAATTAATTTAAAATTTAAATTCATGTTGCAATTTCAAACAAGCTCCTCATTAGACAGTTTTGGTAATTGGTTCACAGTACGAAATTATGAAATGGGAGTTCTACTTTAATTATGGCCGAAATAAAAAGTCTTCGAATGGTTGCCATAACCACAGCACTCAACAGGTGCTCGTCAGCTGATCGCCTGCTTAAATGATGACCACATTGTCTTGACTTTGTGGAATTTACATTTGATTCAAATAAATAAGGGCCTATCACCAATCTCAGGAGCTTCAGCTATTAAAAAGCAAGAATATTTAGATGCCAAACATAGAATTCACGTCGGATATTGTTTTTGTTACCCTTCTTGGCCTCAAATCTTCACTCTCAGCAGGACCTGATGGTATCAAAAACTTGTTTCTAAAAAAAATGTGCTTCATCACTAGCCACTCCACTATCCTACATATTTGATGTATCCTTCAAGAATCATAAATTACCTCTGGAAAATTGCTCTGGTGACACCCATTCACAAAAAAGGCCTCACCATATCTTCTGAAAATTATAGACAAATATCAGATACATCTACTTGCTGCAGAGCTATAGAAAGAATAATCAACAAATTTGTTATGAAATACTTGTTACACCACAACCTAATTGAGTGCAGCCAGCATGGCTTTATTCCAGCTCGATCAACCTCTACCAACATCCTTGAATGCACTCAACAATGCCTTACAGAACAAGCAAAACCTAGACATCATCTACTTGGATTTCCGTAAAGCATTCGACTCTGTCTCACATGTTAAACTAATGAGCAAGATATATACCTATGGCTTTAATGATAATCTATATGGTTGGCTTATGGATTTTCTTAATTTGAGGACACAAAGAGTCAATATTAATGGATTTCTTTCTGATGAAGTTTCTGTCACAAGTGGAGTCCCTCAGGGTCCCTCAGGGTAGTGTTCTAGGGCCAATCTAGATTGGCTGCAGAAGAAGTTTTAACCCTTGTGAATATTTCATTAATAGCAACAAGCTAACAAGAGTTGACAAAGTTAGAGATCTAGGGATAATCATTGATTCTTCTCTCCACTTTGACAAACATATTGATAACATCATTAAAAAAGCATCAACCATATCCAAACTGATCCTATTGTCTTTTTCTACTTGAGACCCAACCCCTCTAATAAAAGCCTTTTGTACATATGTTAGACCTATACTAGAATACTGCTCTCCTGTATGGAATCCCCACCTCAAATACCTTGTTAAAAAAATTGAGTCAGTCCAAAGAAGATTCGCAAAAGCAATTCCAAGCATTCGTCACCAGCCATATCCAGCCAGACTTAAAATGCTAGGGCTCAAAACACTCGAACATAGACGTTTAATTACTGATCTATGGTCTTTTTGTTTAAATTACTGAATAGTCTCGCGAATAGTGATCTTTTAAATTTTGTTCAATTCGTAATCAATCGAACACGGGGTCACCGCTTTAAGTTACGTGCGAGAAACTGATCAGCTAATGCTGCTAAAAAATGTTTTTTTGAACGGAGTTGCTGCGGTCTGGAATTCCCTATCAGACGAGGTGGTATCTGTTGGCACTTTCTCCCGTTTCAGAGCATTAATCCTCGAGACTGATTTTAAAAAATTTTTAACAATTACCGACTAATCTGTAACCTGCTTTTCCTCGCTCGATGTTGACTGGTTGTATCATTTTTGGTGAGGTTGGTCCTTTTAGTAGCTATTTAGTCCTTCGACCGGTTAAATAAATAAATAAAAACAAAAAATAAATAAATCAAGAATTAGTTTCAGTTCTACTTTCAGTTATGTTTTCTGCTAAATAAATATTTAAAAGTATTTTGGTTATATATTTTGCTACAAATAATAAAATAATACATCACAAAAATATAAATAATTAAATTATTATCACAATAAATTGACACACTTTTATGGTTATTATTATTATTATTATTATTGTTTTTTATTAGATCACCCAATAAAATCTTGAATGGAATGGAAGAAAACAAGTTTTTAAGGATAAGTGGAAACATATTTTTGTTGCAAAGTAACTCTTTCGTGTTTGCGGAGTCAACACACTTGAAATGTGGCAACCTCGTGCACGTAATTAATTTTCAAGATGACCACAACCAACCGTAACCAGCCATAAGTGTCGAATCTTGAACATTTTGGAGGGTGAGAGGGGCTCAAATTGGAATAGTGGCCTCATTTAAAGCGAGGGGCAGAGCTGTTACAATTCTAAAATTGTCGTCGAAAGTGATAAATTATTGAAATAATATAAACAAAAATAAAACGAAAATTTAAAAAATAATTAATTGTTCTTTTATTTTTTATTTTATTAAGTGGGTAGAGGACCGAAGCCTCTTACCTGCCCACTATCAAACATCAAAACATTGAGGAAAGAAACGAGAGGTTCAATCAGTAGTGAAGGAGAAAAGGTGGCAAGTCATATTCATTGAGGAGGGAGGTGAAACAACTATAGGTGCTAGCTGAGACAATGCTATTATTCCAGACGTTAATTATTCGATTTGTGAAAAAATATTTGATGTTGTCTGTTGCGCAAAAATCTGACCTTAGTTTAAATTGATGACCTTTAGTTGATGAGTAGTTTGCAAAATGAATATGGTTTCTAAGGTGAGTTGAATTACTGATGATCCTGTATTATAAGCAGAGGTCAGCTATTAAAAGACGATGTTCAAGCGATCTAAGTTGTAAAGATTAATTTTAGTTTAAAAATCACGGGAAATTTGCACCCCCCCCCCCCAAAATCTGCCAACCTTAACCAACCATAACTAACCATAAGTAAACATAAATAATCTGAAAAGGTAACAAAGTGTAAGAAAATTATGGCGTACGAGTTGCCAATTAATTGTCTCAGAAAGAAAATTTAAAATGTATAATTTCAATGATATTATTAATATTATTTTTATTTATTAAAATTATTAATATATTATAAATTATTAATATTATTATATTATTTTTATTTTTATAATAATAATAATAATAATAATAATAAATAAATCCTTTTGAATTAAAAAGGGCTAATGAGTTGATAAGGATGGCATAATCTCATATTTCAACGTCAGTCAACGAGGCAATATTTTATTCCAACGAAAAGTTCATTTATATTTGGTGCTAATATGCGTTGTTGATAAATGCAGCAATAATTAAGTAAATAATTAATTAAAATATGAATTTAAAATTGATTTTTGCATGGATTTCGTTTGTTCCATTGTTTGGTTCTAGAAGTGCGACACTCCCTTGTAAAATGTTGATAATTTGGCCGACAAAATCAGGGCAAAGATTATGAAGTTCATAAGGGAGACGATCAACGAGGAGATGTCTGGATTGATTAAATCTGCTGTCAAAGAGTTGAGCTGGAAAGGTGAACGAACTTAGCGTGGAAAACGATCGCCTCAAGACGAGGATTGAAGTAACTGAAACACAAGAAAACTGAGTGCCAACAATCTGGTAATCTAACAATAATTATTAATATTAATCTAAGCAACATGTTTGATTGGTTCTTTGCTAACAAACTTTCTCTAAATTTAAGAAAGACGAATTACATCATGTTTTATCCTAAAGCCAAATCCATTCACTTTGATGTTTCGTTATGTTTAAATGATGTCGTTATTAATCGTGTACCAAAATGTAAATTTTTGTGTGTATGGTTGGATGAGCATGTGATTTGGTCAGATCATATAAATTATGTCTTATCCAAGATTTCAAAAAATAACGAAATTTTATCTAAGATTGGGTTTTACATTGACAAAACTGTTTCAAAACTTATGTTATACTACACACTCATCTATCCATATTTATCATGCTGCAATATTGTTTGGGCTTCAAATTACACCGCAAGACTAAAATGCCTTCACATATCTCAAAAACTCTCTCTTCTCATCCTCTTTAATATTCCTTTTTCGTCGTCTTCCAAGTCAACCTTCTTCGAAAATTCCATTTTAAACATTTACCAAATGACTTTCTCATATCTATCTTCATGTATAAATATTTAAACAATCTATTGCCTCATTCATTTCTGTCGAACCCGGTTATGTCGCCGGCTTAAGGGTTTAATAATAATAATAATAATAATTATTATTTGGTTTGCCAAAAAGCTCGAAATAACCGAATATCAATATGGCGACAGGACAATATGGATTAACATGTGTTTGCAATTTCTTTATGTACAAAATGTGCATTAGTAAGTGAGTGCACATGCACGTGTTGAAGTTTTTTTTTTACACAACAGCAATATATTTGATATTGATAACAGCAATATGTATATATTTTACATGTTTGCTAGCAACAAATTTTATCTGTGATCCAACTAACAACAGAGATTTACCAACATGCAATAAGAACCACCGCCGAATCTCTATACAAACCTTTATAATTATTTATTCCTATATTTCTCTCTATTGACTAAATGTCCAGTTTTCTCTTAACACCTCCAGACAATTTTAGAATAAAAAAATAGAACAGAAAAAAAACAGATTAGCTACAGCGTGTTACCCCTCAGACAAAATCAGTAAGAGTGAATTGGGTTCGGCGACATAAATGAATCGACATAACCGATTAGAAAATGATAAGACAAAGAAGGAGTTTGGAGGTTCCACTTCAAAAACGTCGACTTAATAGGGTTAGCGATTTGACCGAGGTCGATATAAGTGGGTTCCATTTTTTGCTGTCCATCGACAAATACAGACCTGTAGTTTCTCGAACCAAGCTCAAAAAAATTTCATAGAAGTGCTCTGGCCCTGGCATATTTTTCTCGATTCCCATCACCATTACTCCCTCTAAGTCCAAATCTATTTTCAAATGTACTTACAAATCACATATTCTGACTAAATAAAATTATCTCATGTGGCTTTTCTAAAGTGAATCCGATTTCTTGTGTTTTGGAACTGCCACTTTACTTATTGTTGAACTTCTGGACGATTCCTTAATTTTTATGACGTTGGTGATACTCGGCTTAAAATTTTTGTCATTGGTAGAGGCAGCCCATCAGCTTATATATCCCTCCGGGCTGACTTTTTTTTTTACAAAGGTTAAGACCATGTGTATTTTTAAGAGGGTTTTTGTAACTGTGTTTGAATATTTTGTTTAATAAATCTCTCTAAAAAATAACGAAATAGGTTCAGAATCACTTCATTTCAGTCAACTCATTCATTCATTCATTCACTCATTTATCTCAGGTGTTAATGCACCTTGTAATTTACTGCTTTCAACGCTCAAATCAATTACTTTTACGCCTTGTAAATGTTGCCTCGTATCTTTCAATTAATTTGCTGGACTCAAGTTTAACGTTTCTTAAAGTTGTTTACTATCGATAAATAGCCCTGTAATGGTTGTAAGCAACAAAATAAGGTTGGTTGTGCATAAGGATGAATGTTACATTCATTCAGGCGTTCTTTGCTGAGGAATGATGACCTTCAAGAATTTATGGAAAAACTGTTTACAAGTCTTCCTATCGTCTCATCATTTCCGTAAAATATTCGCTCTGAAAAGCTGCTGTTGTTGTTGTTGTTGTTGTTGTTGTTATTGTTTAAGACGTTGAAACGCATAGAACATGAAGCGTGAAGTTCTTGTTGATGTGCTATAAAGATTTATTTCTCTTTTTGAAAACTTATAAAAGAATATTAATTAAATATTAATTGATGTTAAATTCTAAATCATTAAAGCAAAAAAATAAATGTTTAAATATTATTATGTAATTAAGGCTTTGTTTAAACATTTATTTTATAGTTATTACATAATGCAATTATAATCTCAAATGATGACATGGTAAACAATTAAAGTGTGTTTATTTGTAGAAATTATAACATCCTTGGTAATGTGATTTCAGATTCCTTACTAATTATTTTTAGGAGTTAGAACTCGTAACTTTATATTTAACTTTTTATGTTAGGAAGGCATATGTGTTATGTATCACAAAAACAGGGGCTTAATCGATTTCCTGTAAGAGTAGACGCACCTCCTAAATGTCAATTACCTGACAAAATCCTCATTCTTTCATGACGATAATTTTCTGCTGACTGTAATAATAATAATAAAGGTAATTAAGATAATAACATAAGAGGGTGTTATGCTTTTTAAAGGTTACAAGCATCGATGATAATTTCTTTCTTGAAAAATAATAGGCTGATAATTGCAGGTGATTCAGAAAAAAAGCAGCCAGTGAAGAGACAATCGGATGATGCAGAATTTGATCTTCAAAGCGAATACAAGCATCACCATTCCCCAAACATCGTCCATCGTTGTCACTTCCTCTCAATTATTTACTCTTCGCTCTCAACTTACTTCCTCCAATTACACTGAAGAGGCCGTGAATTGTATTTCCGAGATATTCAAAGAAGACATACAGGTTCCAACGCATTTCAATGCTGCATACATCGCAGTTGAAATCATCATCGCCATCTTTGCAATTTTCTTCAACATCGCCATCATCTACTTGTACATCAAGAACGCATACATTAGAAAATCAGCCACGAACATGTACATCATCTCACTGGCCACAGCAGACTTTCTAGTCGGTCTAGTTGGAATTCCTGCAGCCATCCTGACATCTATCGGTCTTCCGGGAAACTTTAGCCTGTGCTTAATATCCACGAGTATTCTCCTCCAGATATGCACCACATCCATATTCAACCTGGTCGCTGTGACCATAGACAGGTACATGGCCATCCTCAGACCCTTGAGGTACCAAACGCTGATGAGTAAGAAAAAGGTCAAGGTCATCATTGCTCTGTGCTGGATTGCAGGCATCTTCATCGGATTTATTCCACTGATGGGATTCAACAAGGGACCACCTCCTGAACCTAGGTTTGTCATTTTGATTGTTTGTTTTTGTATTTGTATTTGTATTTGTGGTTGTTGAGCAATGTTTACGAGAAAGATATGGAATGCTTTTTTTATTTTGTTAAACTGTTACTACGGCTTTAATTTACAATTAAAATTCATGATGAAATTGGTTATTATAATATTTTACAAACACAATAATAGCTTTATCATTAGCATACTAAAGATTGGGCTAAAGGTTAACGGCCAAATAGGTTGATATAGCATAGTTTTATTTTATATTTTTTAAATTTAAATATTTCAATCAAAAACAGGGTCACATCTGAATATAAATATCAAATAGGAATTTGAATATTCAATGTAAATGTGAATATTCAATATAAATGCGAATATCCAATCTTAATATGAATATCCAATACGAATAGGAATATCCAACATAAATATGAATATCGAATATGTATGTTAATATCCAATGTAAATATCGAATATGAATGTTTTATGAATGAATAACATTGAATATATAATACAAGTTGAAGTTAGTTAATATGTAGATATTGAGTGCATAGAGAAATTTTACGCCATTAAATTGTTAGAAACTTCCTCAAACAGTGCTAGAAATGCGGGCTTCAAATCGTCTGCAGGTTGTAGGGTTGTAGGTTGATAATATCTGGGGGCAGAATTCCAGGGATTCACTCTTGATGAAACAATGGAACCTAGTGGAGCATTTTTCTTGGCAGCGGCGTTGTGGCGGAGGGTGTGACCACATATGCGAAATAACATGAAATCAGGGATGGTGATGGCGATATTTATATTGCCTCGCTATTTCCTACTGAAAATGGAGCCAGATTTGTTAATGGATTGTATGTTTGTCCGTAAAACGGCACCCCGTCATAACAGCCCGGCGACAGAATAGCCCCGACAAAACAGCCCCGTCAAAATAGCACGGCGTCAAAATAGTTCAAGACAAAACAGCCCCGACAAAACCGCCCCGACAATAAAGCCCCGTCGAAACAGCCCGGCGTCAAAATAGCCCAGGACGGAAAAATCCCATCAAAATGGCCCCGTCAAAATAGCCCCGACAAAATAACCCGGCGACAAAATAGCCCAGGACAAAACAGCCCTGTCACCAGGGTCGGACTGGCATAAAAAACCGGCCCGGGAAATTTTATTTAACTCCTAGTTTGATCAATTTAAACATAAGAAACGCTAGAGTCTAAAATTTCTATTCACTTTTAACTATTATAACAGCTTTTTCACCGTTCCACTAGTCGATGCTAAAACATCAATGATTTCATTGTTATTGATTCTTGGAAAAGAGTCTTTCTCATAAGATATCAGCATGAATGATCGTAGAATTGACTGGTTCAGAAAATTTATTAATCTGCTCAAAACGTATTTCAATTTTGAAAACGACCTCTCACAAGCAACTTGTGATGAGGATAATGTCAACACAAATTTGTAAGCCAAATACAAATTTGAATAAGCAAGACTTAAAACGTAAAACAATGACAGCAGCAACAATATTATTTCGATGGAGCGGGTCTTCCTACTCAAAAAAGTTTATACTATCACATACCGCAGGTTGAATGCGTCAAAAGAGTTTATACCATGAATGACTAACCCAATTTCAATTTCAATACCGTCCCTGGAGGATCCAGCAAACTAGAAATCGTTGAGAAGTTCAGGGAAGCTACATAGTAGCATGTAGCTATGTTTTTCATCCTTGTTAGTGGATTCTGGTCCCAGTGAGAGTAATGTGGCGGAAGGATTGGAATCCCCAGTGTTTGTTTTCATTTCCGAGAGTAACTGAGCTTCGTCATTGATCAACTTGCTCAGTTTCTCGTCTGAAAAGTTTTTCAACAGATCAAAAAAAAGTTTGTAAAAGCCTTATTATTAAATATATCACAATTATGTTAATGGAGGAATAGACAATTTAAGATGCAATGTCAGTTTATTGTTTCATTAAGAGTAGAGAATCAAAATGTATTTAAAGACAAATATGTGATTCTAAAATATCCAACCAATCTACAACTAAAAAATACAAAAAATTAAAATAATTACTTCAAAATGGCTCAATATTATTCCATAAAATAGCTAGCACTCATATTTGTTGATGCCTGCAAAACCATCCATCACATCACGACAATATTGTTTCCAGAAAAATTTCAATTACCACCACGTCATTATAAGCTTAATCATTTCTCTGGAATTTACAGACGATTAATAATTTTGTTTACTTCTTGTTCTGATAATGTGGATGTTGCAAAATTTTTTATCACAGCCTTTACACATCGAATGAGTGAAGCATGAATAAATAAGCAAATAAATAAAATAAATAAATTAATAATAATATATAATTATATATATATATATAATATTGTACATACATATATATTATATAATATAAGTAATATTTTAATAAAAATGAATGCATGTATTACTTTGAAAAAGTAAATAAATAACTAAAAAAAAACAGTTTTTAAAGTCATCCTGCTTAAAGAGTGCCCTAAATAAAGTGCGTGTGAATGAAATGTTCGGATGAAATATTGCATAAAAACTCCTGAGCGATATTCAACCCGTACTGGTTGTTGAAAGGAATAATGTTCTAACATCTTCGTTGTTCTGCTATCTCTTAATTATGCGAAGGTAATTATAGTCTGCAATTACAGTCGAACCCGGTTATGTCGCCGGACTAGGGGTTTGCCAAAAACCATTGAGATAACCGAAAATCAATATGGCTTGCGTTATATTAACCATTGACGGGAAGAATTGTTGTTCGCGAATTTGTGAGCATTGAAGCACTGCATCGTCAACATCTTTGTGTTCAGTCATTCTAAGTTTTTCTCTTGCTGGATCAAAGACAGAATTCTCATACATTTGCTTTATCTCGTCGGCCTTCTTTTTCCACACTGAAATGGTATTTGCTGAAATGCCACGCTGACGACTAAGGTCTGCTGGCTTTGTTCCTTATTCTGGCTGCAATATGATTTCATACTTTTTCTCTATTGAGTGATTGCATAGTTTTCTTTTAACACCCCAAACATTTTTAGAACGAAAAAATAAACAGAATAGCCTTACCATGTTATCCCTCAAACAAAATCAACAACAGTGAATTGGGTTTGGCGACATAAAAGTATCGACATAACCGATGAGAAAATGTTAAGACAAAGTGAGACTTAACAGGGTTGGCGAGTTAACCGAGGTAGAGATAAGTGGTTCCACTTTATATTGTTTTGTTGTTTAATTAAGCTCGGCGCATCGCAAGAGTCCATTATCTTGAAGTTCATTAATTAATGTTACTAATTGAATTAATTAGATATTTAATAAATAATTTAACTTAAATTCTTTAACGTTAAAAGTGGGGCTTATCGAACGTAATTGTAAACATTTCAGCAAATAAAATTTAAGCTCTTTTTGGGAGAAAGGATATCCAATTACAACTTTTGAATAAATATTTTTTTTATTTATTTTGTTTGTTCCACAATCATCTTGTTTCGTTTTAGTTATTTAAATCTTTTAATTTTTTTTGTTGCTGTTTAAATCCGACGAAAAGTAAATAATAATGTCTGCAAATTAAGAAAATATGAGCGTTTAATTTTCAAAATTATCAAACGCCTGGTTTTACAACAATATATTTTAATAATAAAAATATTTTAATGTGAAGTGATTTACAGGAGATAAAAACTAAAAGTTATTATGGTTATTATAATGAAAAATAATTAGTAACATCATCAAATATCACACCAGAAACATTTTCATTATCGGACATATTCATGCATTTCAGCAGACAAACCTGTTTTGATAATGTCATAATATAAATTTAGATAAAACAATATTAAAAAATATTAAGAAACTATATCCGAGAATTTAAATCAAATTAGAAAAATAGATAAACTGTGAGCCACTCACAAACCACGTAATACTTTCATATTTAAATATAATTACAATATTGAAAATAGTTATTTGCATGCAGGTTGGTCGAATGGTTAGGGTTCCCGCATGCGGCGGTAATAACAACAGCCGTTATGTATCGTGTTAGCAACCCAGTACGCACTGCCAGAGCGCCCTCGGATAAGGGCGCAATATAAATGGTGGACCGATTAATAACTGTACTTATTTATTTCGTACTAGGCTTGAATGTAGTCCCTCATTTGTTAAATCTACTTTCAAACTCTTTTCTATTCTTGCTATGGTCCAAGATTATACCCTTCAATTCCATTATCAATAAAAGATCAACATCTATCCTGTCCTTTCAATATTCTTTATTTAGTGTTTAAGAAATGATATAAGTTGTACGTTTTGCGCATTATTTTTGAATAAGTTTTTATTTCTGTATATACGCCTAATTAAATCGTGTTAATTATGGTCAGTCTGACAGCGAAATTTACATTTTACAATTTATATTTACACAAACAAATTTGATAAATACAAAAAGAAATTACATCCTACAGGTGTTTCTTCCTGGAAGTGAACAACCTGAGCTACCTGGTTTTCCTCTACTTCAGCACTATCGTCTTTCCGTCGCTGTTCTTGGCTTGTGTGTATTTTCAGATCTTTAGGGAGATCAGGAGACAGGTTGGTGTCTTTGATTTAAAGACAAATAATAATTTAGATGTTATGCTAAATTTGCTTCTTTCTTTTTATCTTATTTTTTTTTGTTTTTGTTAAATGCAATCACAATTCTGAATGCGATTTTAATTATGTATTTATTGCATTTGATATTTTTGTCCTAAAAATCAAAAATTAAAAATATATTGTTAGATATTAAAATTACTAAAAAACTTAGTAATGATAGGAATGAATATATTTGAAAAGAGCTAATAAAAGCTATCGGTCGACGTTGGAAGGATTTTAAAAAGAAATCTTAAATCAGACATCTGTTCTTTCTTTGAAGATATTTTATTTTTTTTAGCTGAATGGTCTGATATAAATATGAAAATAAAATACTGAATTATGATATATTTGAATCAGTAAAATATCATAATTAAGCTTTAATTACTATTAGCGGAATTCCTTTTTAATCTCGACATAAATTCATTTTAATTTGTCACTTGTAATTATCTTAATTATTCATTTCCAGATTTTTTGATATGCTCACAAATTATACTTCAAATTACACAAATCTGATTTAGTTTTTTTTTCTATTAGAAATGTTTTTAGGATCGAAAAATATATTTAAAAATATATATAAATTATAAATAAATATATTTATAAAATAATTATAGTAAAAAGTTAGCAAATCCAGAAGAGTAATGGATTGCAAATAAGTTTCAACTGCTATCTTATCTGGATCAGAACACATCTGTTATTCGAAGGAAACAATTTTTATTTCAAAAACAAACACAAATTGATGGCGAACATTTCTGAACCAAAAAAAAACTTAAAGTTTCAGTTCATCACTTACATGGAAAGCTCATGAATTGAACATGAATGGATTGCTAGTAATGATAATGTAAGTGACTCCTGTTCAAGCATTATTGTTGATGAATTGTTGGTGATGAATTTCTGCTGATGTAGCTATCGAAGATTCTTAGATTTAGATCAATTAAAATATAATAATAATAAGCTTAATCGGATGGAATGCAAATAGCACGTGCATTATCGACATGGAGTAATTTTTGAGCTCTGAATCAGACCTGGAATAAAACAATGGCAAACGCCTGACATCGTCATCATCATCGCCGCCAACAAATAAAAAGAAACAAGCATTTAACGACAGATTTTATTTCTGGGAACAAAACACTGATCACAATGACTGACCATTAACGTCAGTATTACTAAATGTTACTAAATGTTAATAATCTTTACATTATTAACAGTTACAAAAGTAATAATAATTTCAATACATTAAATGACTTCCACGTAATGATGGTAATGGTAATAATAACGAAATATGATGATGAAGAAGAATAAATGAATAATAATAAAACAATCGAAGATACCAAAAATTCGTTATTAAAAATTAAAATTAATAAATCAAAACAATCTAAAATACAAACAACCAACACTGCCCTCTGGCGGGCAGCAGTAAATTCATCAAGCGTTGACCGTTCAGCGACGATAAGAAGATTGGGGACCACTGAATAAAAAGACGAAGAAATGAAAATATCCGAAGTTCCTTTTCATCGGAAATATTTAAAAAATATTATAAATCAATCCGATGTGAGGTAGGTTACCAAAGTCAACTTACTTAGTTACTCATGAATATTCATGAGCTTCTAGGTCGGAGTTTTGTAACTCCTTCTGCATATGTCAACAATATAAACTCAATAAACAAAAAGTGAACTGTAAAAACTGAACAAAATAAAATATTTTTCTTTTTCGTTTCGACCGTAAACGAAAATAGTGGGACAGAAAAAGAAAAGACGATGTAAATGACAAGATGTCAATTTTTCGGCGCCGAAAACGTTATTCAGTCGGTCTCTGATTGAGATGTAATTGTTAATATTTACGACATTATATTTATAACTATTTACAATTATATCTATTTTTACAGCAAATGTAACTTATTATTAATTACAAAAATCGATGAAAGCGAAATATAATTAAAACGATTACTAAACAAATGAAAAAAACGATAATATGCTTTAAGCGATATTACCTCATCGTCATCGTCATCAGCACCACCATCACAACTATTATTGTTATCTTAAGGTATAATAAGGACATCAATTTCTGCGACGATCAAACATGCACCAACAATAACATTCTCGCAACCATATTTGGGATGCAATATTTTTAAGCATAAAATGGGTCAGCAATGCAACACGTAACTAGATATTAAGTTGCTTGCAATTGAAAATAAAAATTATTTACACTATATTTCTTTTCTGGTAACTTATTTTTCAAAATATTAAAAAAGTTTTATCTTTTAAAATAATCTTCAAACACTCTCACAGGAATGTCTTGAAATGTGAAAAATCATTTTCGGACTTTTCCTCTCCATTTCATTCTCAACAATTCACAAAAATATAAAATTAGACATAAATATTTTGTTTAACCCTGAATTATTCATAAAATAAATATAAAATAATAAAATATTAAAAATTAATAAACTATGATTAATTAATTATAAAATAAATAATAAAATATAGTTCTAAATTTAGTTCAGTTAATTTAAATAGAATAATAATAAAATTTATTTTTCTTAATTTCATTTTTTTTTAGATCAGAAAAAACGTCATCAGGCCGAAAGGACGAGCGCTGAACAACAAAACCAGCGCCGAAAGCGCCACAGGAAGAAGTTCTAGCGCTTCACTCAACCCTCTGACCTTGCATCAGTTGTCGTGTGTTGTGCCCAGCTGGAGAGCAGAGGTTAAGGTGAGGTCAATTAAAATGGTTTCATTCAATTCACAATTAATAGTGTTGAAGTTGAAATATATGCATTTATTATTATTATTATTATTATTACTATTATTATTATTATTATTATTATTATTATTATTATTGTTATTATTACCATAATTAAAAAATAATCGTTGAAATTTCGATCAGGTCATTCGAATTTTGTTCCTGATCGTGACCGCCTTCATGGTGTCCTGGGCTCCCTTGTACTCATTCAACACGCTCCTCTACTTCCAGCCCTGCCTCAGCGTTTCTGAAGGACTTGTCGATACTTTCATCTGCCTCTCGCACCTCAACTCAGTCTGGAATCCACTCATTTACGCTTTTGGAACCAAGGATTTCAAGAGGGCCATGTGTGGAGTTGGTGGGAAATGTAAAGATCAGAAATCATAAGTTGTGAACTTAAGCACTAAGGACTATGTGATATTTCGCCAGTGAAATCTCTCAGACTGAATTTAATATTTATTACTTGTCTTTAAAGGATATTATCTACGAAATGATATTTCTGACGCACAACACCAGACATTCATTTAAAGTAGTATATGCAGCACAGTTCGTGCATGCAACACAAGTTGTACATGCAACGCAAGTTGTACATGCAACACAAGTTGTACATGCAATACAAGTTGTACATGCAACACAAGTTGTATATGCAACACAAGTTGTATATGCAACACAAGTTGTATATGCAATAAAAGTTGTATATGCAATACAAGTTGTATATGCAATACAAGTTGTGCATGCAATAAAAGTTGTATATACAAACAGCAAACGATTGTTTTTGAGTTTCTTTCGGTGATGCCTCTGTAAACAATTTCTCGTTGGAATTTCTTGTTGGTGATGTTACTTTTATGATTTTCATGTTAATTCCAAGTTATGTTTTGTTCAGATGTCAATTATTTAATTGAGCATTAATTCCATAACACCTTGATTTTTTGGTGTTTTATAATTACAGAACTCGCGAAATATTTTTTGCGTAATAGGGATAATTCAAAATAAACTTATTTTTCCTACTGTATTTCTATGAATTCGTATAAATTTTGTTATAATGGCCACAGTAAAGTTTGTGTTTTCAACAAAAGAAGAAAATATTCGAAACAAGTTTGCTTCGAAAAGACGTGAGCATGCACATACATGTATGTTAATGAGAGCTTCAAACAGAAATTTTTTTGAAGTCGGCTGAGGAGTTTAAAGGGTTTATTAATTAATTAAAGTGTATCTTTGGAATTTAATAATATTAATATTAATAATAATAATAACAATAATAATAATAATAATAATAATAATAATAATAACAATAATAATAATAATAATAATAACAATAATAATAATAATAATACAATAATAATAATAATAATAATAATAACAATAATAATAATAATAATAATAATAATAATAATAATAATAATAATAATAATAATAATAATAATAATAATAATAATAATAATAATAATAATAATAATAATAATAATAATAATAATAATAATAATAATAATAATAATAATAATAATAATAATAATAATAATAATAAGCTATTAACTGGTTAGCAACTTTTGAAAGAATAATTTATTGCCAAATTTACCATAAATTGTGCACAACAATTGTTTTATAATCAATATGATTTGCTTATTAAGGTTGTTGAACAAAAAAAAATAATGCACCCTCGCTTTCTTGACGGTGTTCGTTATGCGGAACAATAGTCACGTGAAGCATCTGTTGGCATCTTTACTTTGGCGATCATCGATGCAACCTCTTCGGCTATGTGGTTGATGTAATATTTGAAAGAAAGATGATCATCTATTACAACCCCAAGAAATTTAGAAGATGCCACACGAGTTAAAGGAGTACCAGCGATAAAGAAAGATCATCCAAACATAGTTTTTTTTTTATTAAAACTACGAAACACTATATAAACTGGGTTTTTTATTAAATTAAGAGACAAAAAGTTTGCTTTGCCGAAAACAATTTGAAATTATTTTGAAAATAATGACTTGAGAAAGTAATAGGTCTTTAAAAAATCTTAGTTTAAAACTTTTTAATTCATTTTAATGATGTCCTCGAGTTCGCGCTCTAACAATCATTTTGTCAATTATATCCAATGCTAAACTCAACGCGAATACTCGCATTGAAATTATATTTAAAGTTAATGTTAAATATTTGTTAAATAAATAGTTAAAGTGTGGCCGCAAACTCGAGTAAATCTTTTTTTTCTATTTTTAGTTTTCACAAATAAATAATAATTGACCCAGTTCAATGCTTGTTTGGTTTCCTGCAAAAGTGACAGTGAAGGAATGACTAGAAAAAAGATGCAAGAATCCATCATTTGTTCATCAAGCTCTTTGTAATCTTTGACCTTTAAACAATTGAAAATGTTAAAAAAAGCACTTTAAATAAAGCCATTAAATTATTGTAAAATTATAAATGTTTTCTAAATTACAAAGTCACTTTATATTTATTTTAATAGCTTATTCAGTTATTTAGTTATTGAATAATTACTTGCTTGACGACATTTGGTTGACTTTCAAGGATGAAATCTGTGCAGACTTCCATTGAGTTTCAAGTTTGGAAAATATTCCACCAGCAAACTGAATTTAAAATAAAATAATACAAATAAATTTTTAACTATTGGTATCGTTATGATTAAATAAGTGATTTAATACTATTCAAAACCATCAAAAATTAAAAATTTAAAAAAATATTACAGATTTGTGCTTGTATTTCTTGACATCATCTTGATTGAATCTGAAAGACATCAGGTATTGAGACAATTCCCTCATTCTTTTTTGGTCTGGAATTAAATACAACAAACTGCACAATTAACTTCTTAATTATATTTATCTGATTAACCAACTAGTTTTCAATATCATTGCAATGGTTTATTATTCTTAATATTAAAAAATAATTAACTAATAGCATAATTAAATATGCTTTACTAAACTGTAGAAACATTAGCAATTTGAATTTCAAGTTTCGTAACATGTAACCTTCTTGCCTCTGGGCATCCTGATTGTACCTCAATGATTTATTTATATCCCATTTTGCATCCTTTTGAGTATTTCTGAATTAACATTAAAGTTAAAACAAATCAATTTTAATTAATACAAAATAGGTGGCATAATTAGACTGTTCAATGATTCATAAAACAAAATTCCATTTTTTAAATTTTAATTTCAAATCACAAGACCTTCTTTCTAATCCAGAATCTTTGCCTGATTTTACTTTCTTCTCCCTGGCTGTTATGAGTAAATGTGAATTTTTTAATAATTTGTAAAAATTAATTCATCTAAAATGGGTTTTTATTGAATTTAGTTATTTAACTAATTATTGCTAAAACAGAATGGCCCTGAGGATAGTACCACTGTTCAAAAAGCAGTAATGATTTTGCATGGATGAGTTTTAACAATGCTAACAATTTTGAATGTAACTTTCGTAACTTTATATATAATAGACAAGTATAAAAATTCTACAAATAAAATTGATTATACTCATTAATGTGATTGAACCATTTAAAAATGTTAAACTAGTCATTAACAATATTAGCAGTTTATCAACCTTTACGTATGTCAAATTGTTTATGTAATCAAATACTAATAACAAACAATAACAAACCAATTTACTTATTAAATCAATGAATGTTGAAAGTTTAAAACCTTTGGAATGCTGCTCTTCATCGGCCGAATTCCCATCACTCCCCATAGACTCGTGTTCCTCTTCAACAATCATCATCGACTTTGACGAACTCTGAAAAGTTGTTGTTTTCTTAATTTTATCATGTCATCCTAATCATTATTTAAATGTTAAATGACTAAAAATAAATGAATTAAAACAACAAGTAACACATTTATTTTAAATTTGATATTTCCATCAAACCTGATCTGATTCTCCCCAAATGGATGATGCCATCTTCTTTGTTTGAATTGATAGATTTTCCTCTGGGCCAAACAGTTCTAAACCTGCTCTGTTTTCACAAAACATATGTTTTAATAGAAATTCATGCATTTAGTTGATTGTCCAATTGCAAATTCATAATGTATTATTATTATCATCATTATTCTTTATTATTTTCGTTATGGCAAACCGCAAACAACATCACAAAATTGGTCTGAAAAATAATAGATTAAATATTCCAAATCCTTGGGATATTATCACTTCAACTTGCAATACTCTCAATTGTCTAATAAAATGGAAAGGCTAACCAAAATCTCCACATTTGTTGGAGATTATTTTAAAACATAGTCAATTTTTTTTTAAATGACCTTTACGATATATCTTATCACCAATGTCTTCAGTAATCAATTGGTTTTAAAATCAGTCAGTGCGCTCTTACGCAGGTGGTGCGGACCGCACAGGGTGACATTATTTTAGAGGTTAACACCAAGATTTTAATCTTTATATCTTAAGATTTATTTTTTTTTATTTTCTCTTGTCAGCTCATGGTCTTGAACAGCACAAAAAAGTTAGCTTCCAAAGATAAGCTTTTTTTTTTGTGATGGGCTATCAAAACCATCTTAAGGTTAACAGTTGAGCAGAGGCGCAGCTAGGATATTTTTCGCCCGGGGACGAACTATAACATTAGCGCCCCACCCTCAAATCACACAAGAGTGGTTATTACACAGATCCAGGTTTCTTAACCACTATAAATAATTGTTATGTTATATTATGTTATGTTTTCTATTACACTGAGTAAAGAAAACCAATTTAAATTTGAATGAAACATTGTTTTTAAAGAAGCAAATTTCTAAAAATTATATTATTGTTGTAGACTGGTTTACATAGTCTACGAAAGATTTAGTTTTCTTGATTTTACTGTCTTAAACTGATCATCAATGTAATCAAAATCTGTTTATTCCAATGTTTCTACGTTTTACTAAGCCTCTGTAGTGGAGGTCTTAATGGATGACACCAATCCTAGAGACGCCGCTTCGTACGCTATTCGTAAAACTTAATATAGATCAATAAAATTTGTACTTTTGAATGTAATGTTATTTACTATAATTTGTAGCATTTTTTTTATTATTTCCATTATTAAATTAAATTCGCATTTAATTAATTAACATTTACTATACAAAGCTAACTAATGCGTGCCTAGTATTAATTTAAATAAACAAAAAAATTAAATAATTTTAATAATTATATTCAGAATCTTTTTTTCATAATTAGGACCGCCTCGACAGAAACGCGATCAAGAACGTAATAGCCTATCACAACCGGTTTTAGTTGCATCAATTGAAACATAATAATCGATATTTGAAATTTGATAATCAAAGTAATTTGTATTAACAATGAAGGCGAATCAAAATTCTGTCTTAAGAAGAGCTGAGGATGCTTTCAAAACAAATCCCTTTGATCTAGAAGTCTGCAATGTGCTTCTGAGAAGCGCGCAGACCGCGCCAATAGAAGAAGCCAGAATGGTTTACGAATCTTTAATTAATAAACACACAAATTCAGTGAGATTTTGGACTGCCTACATAGAACACGAAATGAAAGCAGAAAGTTTTGACAAAGTGGCGAAGTTGTTGCAGAGATGTTTGCTGAGCGTAGTACATATTGATATATGGAAGCTTTATTTGGTCTTCGTCAGAAAAACTAAGGCCAAGCTTCCAGGATTTAATGAAATTATGGTCAAAACGTATGACTTTGCTTTAAATAAAGTAGGAGTCGACTTTAAGTCTTATCCGATATGGAAGGAATACATCGATTTCCTTGAATCTCTCGAGACAATCGGTTCTTACGCGGATAACCAAAAGATGGAAGCGGTGAGAAAGGTTTATCAGAGTGGAATAATAACACCCATGGCGAACAGCGATCTCCTTTGGAAAGACTACTTTAACTTTGAGACCAAGATCAATGCTGTCCAATCCAAAAAGATTCAAGAAGAGCGAGGCTCGAACGAAGCCTTTATTAAGAAAGTAGTGAAAGATTTCGAAAAGTTAACCAAGGTCATCGACCACAGCATCCAATCTGTTCCTCCACAGAACACTTCAGAAGAAATAAAACAAATCGAACAGTGGGAGAAGTACATAGAGAAAGAGAAGAGCAATCCATTAAATGCTGACGATGAGGTAGTTATCAAAAGAGTGATGTATGCCTACGAACAGTTTCTTCTATATTTTAGCTTGTATCCACAGGTATGGATCGATGCTGCCAATTATCTGGAAAATTCCAGAAGACATCTCAGTCAAAGAAACTGCAAAAAAATAACGGTCGAAGAGGTCAACAATATTTATGAGCGTGCATTATCAGCAGGGTTGGAAAACTGCCCGCTCATACACTTTTCGTATGCTGACCTGGAAGAAAGTCGGAAAAATTATGACAGAGTTCACTCTATTTACAAGAAAGCTCTTAAAGTTCAGTCTATTGAAACAACTCTCGTATACGTGCAGTACATTAGGTTCGCTAAGAGAGCTGAAGGCATCACCTCCGCCCGTTCTGTGTTTAAAGACGCCAGAAATGACCCACGCTCCAAGTACCAAGCCTACGTCGAAGCTGCTCTTTCTGAGAGTCGCAATGTTGACAGTGATGCGGCTTTGCAGATTTTCGAGCTGGGTTACAGGAAATTTGGGAAGCAGTATGAATTTCTCAAAGAGTTTCTTGATTTTTCTATAAATTCTGGAGACTTGAAAAACACAAAAGAGCTCTTTGAAAGGGTGATTACAGCAGGAGTGGAACCCCGTGAAAAGTTAGTTGATATCTGGAACATGTTTGTCGAATTTCAAAAAGACACAAGGATTGTCTCTGAAATTATAAATTCTGTTGTGAAGCAAGAAAAGCTTTTCAGTAAGAAGTTGGAGAGCGGGAAAACACTTGACGTGATCACAAAGTACAATTTTCGCGATCTCGTCCCGTGCAGTCTCTCAGACATTGAGGCCCTCAATCTGATGAAACCAATCGAGGGTTCAGATAGTTCATTCAAGGGAACATCTGCTCCAGAAATTAGTAATATTACGACGCCACAGCATAAAAAGGCCTCTATTAACGCTGTTCCAATATTTCTTAAAAATACTAATATCGAGCCACCATCTTCCCATTTCATCGAGTTTTTCAACAACATCAACAAAGCGTTGAACAACACATTGAAATGCCCAGTACCTAACAACTGTTCTCTCCCTCCTCCGATGAAAGTTGAAAACCGCCAAATTCAAAGGGGATTCGTAAACAGCAAGTCCAAAAACTTAAAGCGAAAAAGGGTAGAAATAGAAAACGACGACGACGAGGAAGACATTCAAGCCATTGCACCAAACAATCTTTTTGTAAGAAGACAAAGGAAAAGACTGGTGCTCTGAATATTGTTTTATCTTTTGTGCACTTTTTTCTATGAATGACTGCAAGTACTTTTTATGATAAAACTTTTAATCTTTTAGGCATTAATAAAATATTTTTATGGATGAACTATAACCATATTTTGTATTAAGAATTAGAGAGCGTTTTATTTGCTAAAAAATGAATATTAAACGGTCTTTTAGATTGTGATGCTAATAAATGTTCGATGAGTTTGAAATTCATAAAAATACATTAAATAAAGAAATTCTGCCAATTCAACACAGCATTGTTTGTTTGAAAAGGTTGAATTGTTGCCGTAATAACTCAAATTAAATTTTTAATCACTTTATTCTCTGCATCACAGTAATTTCTTACTGTTTTCATCAGCTTCACAAATTTCCTCTTAATGCTCATTGTTGATTAGTAAATACTACTAATAATAAATATAATAATATTAATAATAATAATGATAATAATTCGTTTTGCTGAAATACTTATATTCCAAGCATTTGAGATGTTTCAATTGAAATTTTATGGAGTTTGGTTTATGTTAACAGAAAAGAGCTCCATGAAAGGGTATTATTACAGCAGGAATGGAACCCCGGGAAAAGTTAGTCGACATCTGGAACATGTTTGTCGAATTTCAGAAAGACAGAGAATTTATATGTTCAGCTGCAGTTTTTACATAAATATTTTACATATATAATATTTAAATAAATTAATTAAATTTTTAAAGATTCAATTTCTCAAACACTCCATGCATTAAATTCAATCCCTTACTTTGGAATAGCCTGGTACTTGCCTCCTTGAAATAGTGATAATATGATGTCCTTGTGATTCAACAACGACTGATAAATCTCAGCACTTGTGGTTTCATTTCTGGATGTGGTTTTTGGCGTTGCATTAGGTGAGTGATCAGGGTGATTGACAATATGATCCCTTACTTTGCAGCCCTTTTAAAAATAAAGTTATGCATGAAATTATTCATAATTCCTTTAAATTTGTTGCAATGACTTTGCAGTTTAGTGCAGTTGCAATTATTGAACAAATGAGCTCTAGCTTTTAATGAGAATAAATCATTTTAGTAATATATAAATATGTAAATAAATATAAACAAAATTTTAATAAATATTATTAATATTATTTTAAAGTATGACTTATAATTGACACATTGCAATTGAATATTTGAGATGAAGGCTTCTGATTGCTTCATCCAAGTACCTTCTTAATGATGGCCTGCATTGGATCAAAGGTGCTGACATTAAGGTCACAACAAGAATAGGTTGTTATGTGAGGGGCATGAACTTCAGATTTTGGCATCTCCGAGTGGTAAAGGCAACTTGAAATGTTGTGGCACATGAACACCTGGTAAAATGATGGTAAAACAGAAATTAAATTTATTATCATTATTTTATTTTCATTATCAGCTGAAGTTGAAATTCTTCAGCATTGAAAGGAAAAGGGGCAATTCTTTCAAGGCTCAATTACAAGAAGGTCAAATGCAATGAAAAGCATGATCAAATAGTTTTCCCATCAGTGAAAGTATTAATAGCAATAACGATAAATCTCACTTGAGAGCACTTTGAGCATGTGAGGTGGTTGATGCAGGACCAAAGGATCCAATAAAGTTCACACCAAGACCTGCCTCTCTTCAGGTCAAGAATAAAGTCATCAACTTTGAAGTTTTTGTCCACCAGGTGTTTTGCATGCACTGAACAACCATCCTTCCCAACACATGTTCTGAAGTGAAAAACATTTGATTGCAATAACTTGATTGTAATAATTTTTATGAATATTAGTAAAATATTATATTACCATCCCAATGTATTCAGTAAAACGTGCTTTCCAAAAAATTTCAAGAACGATATACATTGCAATAACAATTTTATATTGGAAAAATTAAGTGAAAACCTTGAAGGAATGCAAGCAATTTGAGTTGAGGCAACATTTGAGAGGAGTGCCTTGCATGCTGAGCACCTGTTAATGTCATTTCAATTAATATTTTACTATTTTTAATCGAAATTCATATTTTTAAATTTATTTATTGTTACAACAGAAACAATAGACTAACCAACAGTTGCGTTATGTAACAAGATTTAAAACTGTACTTTCATTTCTATTACTCTCATTAAAATTAAATTAACAAATTTGTGACCTGAACATTGTCACCATCTTTCCTGAGGTTGTGGGATCAAACAATTTGTTGACTTTCTTAGCAAATAATTTGCTAAAATAGAAATAAATATTTACCCAATAATTCCTTAAAAACGATGACAACACCAAGTTTAACCTCAACAACAGTAAAGATGAAAGAATTTAATATTATTAAAAGCATTATTATAGTGAGGTGACTCGTAATGATGGTTGGAATTGGTTATTATTATTATTTTATCATGAGTCATTACAACCTCTTGATTTTATCCTTTGGATCTGATATTTTGTCAAGTTCATTAGGAGAGAAACACTGTGATATCCTGTTGAAATCATTCTAAAATTGTTATTATTCTACATTTATAAAAATTTTAATTTATTCACAACTAAATTAAATTAAAATGCATATTTAAAATGTGAAGAAACCTTTCTCATTTTTTACATTCGTTAGTAGTACGTTAAATCGGCAACAACTACAAGAATCGTAAAAATGAGAACATATTATATATTAACACATATATTTGTTAATATTAACAAATTAAAGTGCTACCTGGTGATCAAATTGTCTTCAACGCACTGAAAACTCGAAGGACTGAGGATGATGTCATCAATTCTGTTCTTGCAGAATAAAATGCAATCATTAACCTGTAATTAATATAATTAAATAACATAAGTAATGATTTAATATAATATATTATATTGATGTAATTGATTATCCAATTACAATTATAATAATTATCTTATTTACCGTTTATTCATTACTGATTGCAATTTCATCTCTAATGTGACAAAAATTAAAATTACAGCAACAATTTTTTTTAATCCTAAACAGATGTTTAAGAATTTTTTAAAGAAAGACATGAAAAGATCACCAAGTCATCCATTTGCAAGAAGTTTGCAGAAATCAAAACGGATGCCCAATTTGAAGGCTCTGTAAAGACACATAAGATGCATGAGCTTTAAGCAACTAATTAAATCAAATTCTAATAAAAATGTTACATAAATAAATGTAACATAATAAAAATATAAAAATTTATTAAAATATATTTCAAATATTGTACTTAATGTTATTAAATAAGTAATCGAAGCAGATAGCTGACATGACCATGATAACAGATCTTGGAACGAACCCAAAAATGAGGGCAATTCATGTGATTCTCTGATTGGTCGCTTAGCGTAATCAATGAGCCAATTAAAAATTTCTAGGTCACAGTGGACTGCAATATCCACATCTTTTGATTGGGCAGTTGAGTTGGTGAGTAATGTCTTGAAATATTTCATTTCTTTCAGTAAGATGCCACGAAGACATGAGAAGTCCTTTTGAGCTGAAGTTAATTAATTATTATTAATATCGTGACTTATTAATATTATTTAAAAAGTATTCATTTAAACTAACTGGTCATTAAATGCACATAACATTTCAACCAATGCAAAGAACTAAAACTCAACCCTTTTTTGCTTCATCGAACACATGGATGGTCAGAACTGATTCACTAATTTGAGTAAAAATTACAATGCATTTTATAATAAATACATTAGAAATGTAAAAATTACAGTACATTTTATAATAAATACATTAGAAATGTGAAAATAATCTTGACATGATAAAAATTGATTTGGTTTGGAGTTTATAAATAAAGTCTTTACTTGTCATGGTATCCTGTTTCTTGTTCCTGTCAAGCATTTGATTTGCATTACAGTATGAGGTAATACATTTTATTTAAATTGCATATGAAAAATTAGTCTAAGAATAAATTTAGTTACCATATAATCTCCATTGTGGGCATTTTGCAAAAAACCTGCTAAATTTAGAAAAAAAAAACTTGCTAATTATAGTATCACTCAAAATTAAAAGTAATACCAAGTTATTGATTAAATTTATCTTTTTGCTAAGAAATACTCCTTCTGCACTGCATTCATAATATTGTCAAGATTATAAACAAATTTTAAGGAAACTTTTCATTATGCTTTCAATGTCTTTGACCTTTGGACTCTTCTTGGAATCACACTGCACAAAACAATAACTTCTCATTTCAATTAATTTCTCAATAAAGGAATTAATATAAAAAAAAACTAATTCATTTTTTCCGTTTGCCTTATCTTATTTATTGACCAACTGGTAACTCGGCAATCAACATTTAAAAAATCGAAAATTTATATTTATAACCCTCACATCGGCATCAGACATTCCACGAACAAGTTTATCAATTCCAGGTTTTATTGTATCAATGGGGATGTTATGTTTCGAGACGACATCTGTGATCAGCTTGAAGAGCGTCTGCCTCGGCTCTAACATCGAGAACATGCTTTCGCAGCGTGTTTATCTTTTCAGGTTTCTATGGAAACCAAACTACAAGTTACCAAAAACAAAAAGTAATGTTTGTTTCGAAACAAAATTAACAGAAGCTTGTATTTTGACACTTCAAATTTGCATTAGTTTATAAAATAAATTTAAAATTTATTTTTAAAAAAATTGTATAATTTGTTCAATTAGAAAGACTTAACTCGCTAGACTTATCTTGTTTTTATTATTTGTTTAATTTTTATTGAATAAAAACAATATAAAACAGCAACCATAAAATCTATTTACGCTATCAAATTGTCCAAAAGGCTCATAAGAAGGATCACAGATTAATTTACCATTAATAATTATTAGTAACTTATTAATTTAAAATAAACTGAAAATTTTGAGCTGCCCAGATTTTTAAAATTGTAATGGTTAGAGCAGAGTTTACCTGAACTGTTTTTGAAGCCATAATAATTGTTTTCACTAGAGGGCGCCTGTAAGTTACAATGAAAGTCTTCGGAAAACTTTAGAAATAATTGCTATGGTGCCAGAGTGACTTCCCTATGGAATATTTAGATGTAAAACCATAAATTTAATATTATATAGTTTAATTTAATGTAGTTTAATTTAATATAGTTTAATTTAATATAGTTTAATTTAAGATAGGTTTATTATAAAAATGTATAGCTGCTATTACAAAATAAAACTTCTCACTAATTAACCCCAATTGAGTCAGTAGGGTGAAGGGGGGTTTAGAGACTCGTGTGACTATTTTAGTGACACAAAAATCTCAATATTTATATTTTAAGGTGTTAACGCATTTTTTTTCATCTTCTGAGGAAGAACAGGTAAGCTCAGTAACAGGTAGGATAGTAACAGGTAAGGACAGTAATAGGTAAGGACAGTAATAGGTAAGCTTCCCATCAACAATCTGTAAACCTTTTGGGCTTCTCAGATTTGTAAACCATCGCAACTTATGGTTTACGGTGAGTCTTAAAGGGTAAACCCATAAGTTTCTCGCACCAGATGACACCGCTGGTTCACTGCTGTGGTTATTGCATGCATCGCGGCCTTTTTAACCACTACAAATTAAAATGAATTGCTGTGTTATGTCAAAATCTTACTTCAAAGGTTTAAAAAAAGCATCAAGTGCTTATCATGAAATGAGTTTAAATTATTTGTTTTACATCTTCAGATTTTTAGAGAATGCATTTATGTTTAAACAAAAATTACTAACTTATCTGTCATCGTCATCATCATCATCATCATCATCAGCAGCCACAGAGTCCGCATAGCTCAACTTCGTCAGACGATATGATTTGTGTGAGCCTAAAATAGACGTAAATTACTCAAGTTTCAACTTATGTCCACGTTTTATTACTCGAAAAATTCTGCTGCAATAATTTGTTGACGGAATTAATTGGAGCGAAATGAAGGTTCATATTATGACTGGTTTTATTTTGTTTTAAATAAATTAATTACACCTCGTTGAAAACTACGTTTTTTAATTTATTTACTTTGGTTTTGTTCTCCTTGTTTAAAACTTTAAAAGACTTTCTCGGACATTCTCTTAACAGAAATATAAATGTTTATTAAACTGCGTTCTTCTTAAAACACGTCGCCGAATATGATTGGCCGAATATTATGGGTCAAGCTTCATTGACGATGATAAAATCCTCGACATTTCTGCCTCTGTCTCATTAATATTATCAACAATAACAATTATATAATAATAATAATAATAATTTTAATAAATAATAATTATCTATAATTATTATGTATATTTATATATAATTATTATTATTATTAATTATGAATTATATTTATTATTATTATTGTTATTTGTAATTATTATTACTATTATTATTATTATTATTATTATTATTATTATTGTTATTATTATTTGTAATTATTATCATTATTATTATAATAATTCTTTGTTTATCTGAACATCGGTGTTTGGGCGTGTTCGTTATAATTTTAGATGCTACTCAGTGAGGAACTATTTCTTGTTTCGAATCTTAGTGAAACTGATCCCCAATATCAAACAATCAATATCAGACCAAAATCATCATCACCACCATCATCATTATTAATGCTGACTCCAATAAACAATTACAGTCGAACCCTGCTATGTCGCCGGCCTAGGTGTTTGCCGAAAAGTGTCGAGATAATCGAAAATGAAGATGGCGACTGTATATTAACACGTGTTTGAAATTTCTTTATGTACATAATGTGCGTTAATAAATGAGAATGTGTATGCACGTGTTTTTGGTTTGTTTTTAGACAATCGATATTTGACATATTTGATAACAACATGTTTACTAAAAAAACAAAAGACGTGTGGTAACCAACTAACAGCAGAGATTTATCAATTTGCAATAAGAACCATCGCCGATTCTCGATACAAATTGTTATCATATTTTCCTACATCGCAAACACAAAGATCGCTCACAAGTTTTCCCAAGATTTTGAAGGGAAGGTTTGTTGCTCGAGAATTTGTGAACCAACGAAGCCATGCTAACGACAAAGGTCCTTCGGTTTTGTTCCTTGTTCTAACTGCAATGATGATTCAATGATGATTCAATGATGATTCAATAATGATTCAATGATGATTCAATGATGATTCAATAATGATTCAATGATGATTCAATGATAAATATGATTTCATACTTTTACTCTGTTGATTGATTGTCCAGTTTTCTCTTAACGCTTTCAGATATTTTTAGAACGAAAAAAAAAACAGAATAGCTACAGCGTGTTACCCCTCAGACAAAATCAGTAAGAGTGAATTGGGTTCGACGACATAAATGAATCGACATAACCGATGAGAAAATGATAAGACAAAGAGGGATTTTGGCGGTTCAACTTCAAAAAGGTCGACTTAAACTGACAAATATGCGACAATTGAAGAAATAGTTTAACAGGGTCAATGCTGTAACAAACAAGGAAAGTTAGACAAATAACTGACAAATAAATAGCAGGTAAAGGTAAATATGAGTTTCAGCAAGATTATAATTTCTTACGACGGAACTTAAATAGTAAGAAATTATTGACAACAGTAAGGAATGATGCTTAGAATGCAGGAGTGGAACTTAACAATATCTGTAGAATTTTTTAAAGGTAGTACGGGAAAATTCTGACAGATTTGAATATTTTTAAGCCATTTTAAAATTATTTCAATTGGTCTGTATTAAACGTATAGTTATTCATATTAAGTTTATTTTGAATTTAAAATATCGTCGTCATCATCATCATTCCCAAAAACATTTCGGATGATGTCAGATCCAGTGTCGTTAGGCACACAACACATTGTTGTTGAATCGATCATCACGTGGTCACGTGATCTTAAAACCTTCGGAAATTTCTTAAGTTTCATTTGAATTATTAAGTCAAAAATCATTTAAATTCATTTTAATTGAAACAAATTAACCAGCAAAATTGATTTCAAAACGTGTCAAGAACAGAACAGAGTTCAATTTGCACCCATTTCACTGGCAGTTACAAATTACAAATTATCCCCAATGAAAACCATGTTCTTTCCAGAGTTATTTAAAACTTGCGCTGAAAAAATATTATCATAAAGGCGTAATTTTGACTTGATTTGTATTTCGATAATGACAAATAAAATAACAAATACCCTATCAACCACAAGATATGGACTTGTATATGCTCTGCTTGACAGGAAAATTCTAAAGTGTCTGAATTATTTATCAACTCTGCTATGCATTACATATTAAGCAATTAATTGACTGCAGCCTTGAAAAAATCTATCCAAATATAAAAGAAAAAAAAGCAGAATCTAAAATATAAACTAAAAAGCCTAAATATCTAAGCCACGTCTCAGGTATGAATTACTTTATTTTTGCAATTATTATTATTATTATTATTTTATTATTATTATTATTATTATTATTATTATTATTATTATTATTATTATTATTATTATTATTATTATTATTATTATTATTATTATTATTATTATTATTATATTATTATTATTATTTTATTATTATTATTGTATTCCTTCAGAAGCCATTTTGAATAATTTATTTTGGTTCACCTGTACATGATGTGTTGTTAACATAATAACCAAATACATTTTCAAATAAAAACGGTAGTAGCAATTAATTTACAAAATGAGCAACATTTTTTTATTTCTACTAATATTATTATCTACTATTATTACCTACTAATATGTGTTTGAAAATCCACTTATTTTTGCCCAATTATTACGAATGGAGATATTGACATATTAATTTAAGACAAAAGTCAAAGTTTTGATTTTCAAAAAAATTTATTTGAAACTATCAAAATCGAAGAAAGATTTGTCACATTGTTCAATGTTCACAATTTCAAATATTTCATTTAAAAGTATTTAAGATTCATTTAAGAAAGCTAAGATGTCATCACAACATGATAACATGTTGGTATCTTATCTGTTCCATATTCTATCCCAGAAGGATCTAAAACTTCTGAAGTAGTTTGTGGGTCCCCTTCTAGGTCTTCTACGACAGCTAAAGTTGATTTTAAAGAAAATATAATGTAATAAAATAATATTAAAGAAATTGTAATCAATTACAAGCAATATCTGATGAGTGGAAAATGCTTCGAAAGGTTTTAAAAAGTCAGGAAGTCCGCAAATTCGCAAGTCGAAAATCGAATGAATGAAAATTTTATGAAATTTCATGAAAAACTTCAACTTACTCATCGTCTCCCCAGCACATGTTAAAAATTCAAAGTTAATAAACTTTTACTAATTTCAGAAGCACAAGTGTTTTCTTAAATCTTATTTTAGCTTTCGGCTACCGGAACAAAGCAGGTGATTTCATATGGTGCATGCTGTGTATATGTAGGCAGTTTAACCATCGTTAATAATCATGAGCTTGGCTGTGACTTCCAAGTCTCTCTGTGTTGACTGGGTTTGGTCTAGTGATTAGTAATCACTTACTAATACTATTAAGATAGCAATTTTTAGATGGAATATTTAAATCTACTTGAATACTTTGGATATCTGCGGTTTGTTTGAAGTAAATAAATAATAGAAAATATACTCCTGTTTGTCATCGTCACCTTAGTTACAGACATTAATTTTCCATGATGTCAGATTCTGTCGTGGATGATTGACGATGAATGTATTGTAGGCAAAACCAACGTAAACTACCTGGTTAGTTGACAGTCACAAAAAACATGTTATTTCCTTCTAATAATCTGCGTTCAGATAGATTTAGATTCGTTAAAATCGTCAGGGTTTAATTTAGTGACTTTAGTGAAATAAAAGCATCACAATGGCTGGGTTTACCGAATGTAATTATTTGTCGATAGATTGATTTTTAGCAACTTAAGTTTGCATCCCCAAAAGCTGTTCATCATGTTTATTGATGTAACTCAAAGCATTGTACGACATTAATTGTAATTGTTGGAACAGTTAATCACAGCTTGTCACATCCTCCGTCTACTCCATGAAAAAATACTCACAGGCTCCATTTCTTCACCAATCGAATCGCGAAACCCCGGAACTCTCTACCCCCAGATATTATTAGCTCATAGTCGATTTAAGGCCTGCATTTCCAACACCGACATGAGTAAGTTTATAATAATTTAATTGACTTAAATTTGTTATATGCACTCTATATGTACAGATTATCTGACACCAATTTGTCTTAGCGGTCACTTGTGACCCTCTTTTTGGTTTCAATAAACAAATAAATAAAAAAAAATAAATCAACTAATTAAACACCAAAAAAACCCCTGATAGCCTACTCGTCTTTGCCATTACTTGACTTCCCGAAAAATTGACCATTTTTGTGATTATTTAAATAAAAATAAATAAATGTGAGGCAGTCATTTTAATTTCTTTTTGTTGTCTCATCTTGAAGTTAGCTCAAAGCATCAACTAACCAAAAAAAGCAAACAGATTATTGCGAAATTGTTGAAGGTTTTATTAAAAAATAAACATGTTCAAAACATTAAATTTCATGATTGTCAATATTAAATAAACGAATGTTCAGAATGAAAGAAAAAAACTCCATCTTCAAAATTGACTTGGATGTTGTCACATTATTACTTGGAGAACTCAGTTGGTGGGTTCCTGGGTCTGGGTGCAGGATGCTTATCAGTTCCTATTCTGTTAAATAATATTTAATAACTTAGAATGTTAAATAATAACTAATTAATTAATTAATCAAGGAAAGGACGAGCAGGATCTTACTTGGCACCGGACTCGTCGTCATCACCAAAACAATCGCAGAGATCCATCCTTTTCAAGTGGGAAGGAATTCTTGAAACAATTTCTAAACCAAAATGAACTTAACACGATTTTAAACTTATTTGTAAACAATGTATCAGACGTCTTCAAATGCGCTAACATCGGTGTTCTTATATAGACTTGTATAACCAGGTCACGTGACTAATATTCATGATGTGATCAGTGATTCCCCAAAGTTTCTGCATATCGTGATTAGTTGATGTGATTGAATAACTACTTAATTATGGTAAAGCAACAAATAAATATTTTGGACATTCTATTTTTAATCTCAGCAGATCATTATCATCGACGCGAGATGAACGAGATGACAGAATAAACGTTACGAAACAAATAAAACTGGTGCCAGATCTTGTTAAAACCAATTTAACTTTTTTTTGTTGAAAAGTTAATTTTTAATTTGAGTCAATATTAGTCTTTTCATTGTTTAAATGAATTCCTTGAAAGGTCCTTAAACATCAAGAATAAAAATTAAAATAAATTAAGATTTTACATTTAAGAAATAAATTTTGCGACTTTCTTGATTTGAAACAAAATAATATAAGCGTTAAGATTTCCAAAGGCCTGTGATTCGACAGTCCCAGAATTTAAAATCCACTCGATAGGAAGAACATAATTTTGTCGGGAATATTTTGTAATTTTGAGTTACTGTTATTTTATTGTTGCTAATTTGGATTACCTGCTGATGTTTCATACTTTGAGTTAGTTTAATGTCATTTTACATTACGGGCTTAGATTCGTTTTTGTATGCAGCTAACTACCGAAACAAGTTATAACTGTTCCTATAGCAACGACCAAATAAAATTTTAATGGGAAATGAATGAGAAGATAGGTGCATTGCTGATGAGTCCTGAAAGTTCACTATTGTTCAATTTTGTACAACAGTAAATGAATGAACTAAAACCGACTTTCGTTCAAACAGTCGCATCGATGACAATTTTTGAGATTTTGGACAAGTACAAATAAATACCTATATTTCTCATTAATAATTTTGTTATTATTATTATTGTTATTTTAATTAATTAATTAATTACTGTTCTCCAGGTCCTGTAGAGTTAAGATCACGATGCTCACTGAGGAACACCATCGACAAACTCTGTCTTCTCCATATGCTCACCCACGATTTCTCACCCACCGTTCAAACAGGAATTTGGGAACTAAAATTTAGGACATTTTTTACAACCTTTAAAGACATACTACTCCATTTTTTAGGACCGAAATTAATAACAAAAATAATTGTATTTAGACTTTTTTACACATAATTTAGACGTATAATGTACAATAGAAACACATAAAAGCTCAAAACATCAATTTATTATGCAACAACTGAATCTACAACAACAGCTCCTCTTTATAAAAAGACATAAAATATTTAAGCATGAAAATCATTGAGCATATAAAATCTATATATACTGTAAATCAAAGATTTTGCAGTCTATTTTTTGCATTCCGACAATTCCATTGTATTTTATGTCCTGGGGATGTTCAGACGGTAATTATTCAAAGAAATACATCCCACATCTAATAACTTGTCATAGCTCACATCAAACAGATGTATCTCTTTATCAGAATAGCAACACTTAATCACAACCTCGCCATGTCCTGGTCGCGGTGACCCGTCATAACAGCCCCATAACGGGGTCAAAATTGCCCCGTCAAGACAGCCCCGTCATTATAGCCCGGTGACAAAATAGATCAGGACGAAAAAATCCCGTCAAAACAGCCCCGTCAATGTATTTAAAAAAAATTTGTGAGTTGAATACTAAAATTGCAAACCATCTAAATAAAAGTTTTAAATATATTAAAGTATTTTCTGAAAAGTTGTTTCTCTGGAATAAAAAGTTTTAAGAGCAGAAGAGAAACTAGGCCCGTTTGCCCGTTTGCGTCGAATGACAATGGCGTAGATGACAATGGCGGGGATGAAGACTGACGATGATGATGTTGATGATGATGGTGATGTTGATGATGATGTTGATGATGGTGATGATGATGATGATGGTGATGACGATGATGATATTAATTAGATCTAATTACAGTTATCGAGTTATTATATTGATTTCGATACGTTACTGCCTACGTTAGTCTGCTCCGCCATTAAAAAGCCTCCTGATGATGATGATGGTGGCGGCGGTGGTGATGGTTATGATATTCTAATTTGAGTTCACACGTTGATTGATACACGTTGCTGCATACGTGGACAGAGTGGCAGGACCTTTTAAAAGTCGTCAGACATCGCTTCTATTCGGAAGTTTTCCTGAACGTCGTTGCAGGTAGGTGAAGTACTTAGTGATAAGAGCAACAATATCTTCGTTTTTGCAATAGGCCGAAGTAATGTTTAGCGTTATAATGATTACATATTAAAAACTACCAAGCAACTTTCTAAGTAGATAAAGTAGATGATTATTTAGAAATATTTTTGAATGTGAATAGTCATCACACAAATATGTAAACTTAAGGCCTTATTGAGTCTAAAACTAAGTTGTGACAGTCAATTGAAGTAGCGAGACTTTCAGCTACAAAATTTTATTGAATGCTACTTGTAATAAGTTATATTTTCAATTAACGTTCTAATTTATTTTACGGACAGATTTTCAAGAATCTCGTCAACGACAATGGCCAGGTTTCTGATGTCGATCTTGTTCTTGCTTGTTTGCCGTAAGTTCAGATGTTGGAGTTGTTTATTAACGTTCGTTGCGTAGCAAGTTGAGATGATTATTGTGTACTTACATAGGAAGTTTAGAAAGTAAGTTTATTCTACTATGGTATTGGCAGCTGGAATAAGCTCATATCACAAAAGTTAGAAGCTGGTTGCGTAGCAAGTTGAGATGATTATTGTACTTACATAGGAAGTTTAGGAAATATAGGAAGTAGGTTTTTCTACTATGGTGATGGCAGCTGGAATAAGTTAGAAGCCATAATTAAGAATGACATGAAAGCCGATAGGGCACCCCGTCATAACAGCCCGGCGACAGAATAGCCCCGACAAAACAGCCCCGTCAAAACAGCCCGGCGTCAAAATAGCTCAAGACAAAACAGCCCCGACAAAACCGCCCCGACAAAACAGCCCCGTCGAAACAGCCCGGCGTCAAAATAGCCCAGGACGGGAAAATCCCGTCAAAATGGCCCCGTCAAAATAGCCCCGACAAAATAGCCCCGTCAAAACAGCCCTGTCACCAGGGTCGTACTGGCTTAAAAAACCGGCCCGGGAACTTTTATTTAACTCCTAGTTTGATCAACTTAAACATAAGAAACACTAGAGTCTAAAATTTCTATTCACTATTAACTATTATAACAGCTTTTTCATCGTTTCACTAGTCGATGCTAAAACATCAATGATTTCATTGTTATTGATTCTTGGAAAAGAGTCTTTCTCACAAGACATCAGCATGAATGATAGTAGAATTGACTGGTTCAGAAAATTTCTTAATCTGTTCAAAACGTATTTCAATTTTGAAAACGACCCCTCACAAGCAACTTGTGAGGATAATGTCAACACAAATTTGTAAGCCAGATACAAATTTGAATAAGGAAGACTACGCAAATTAAACTTCTGGAGAACAATAATAACAACAAACAATACTCAAAACGATCAAAGCATTCAAGCCACTAATTTCGAATTAAATTTTGATTCAGTTTCACAACATTTTTAAAAAATACTTTGAGCTATTTTGTCGCCGGGTTGTTTTGTCCTGGGCTATGTTGTCGCCGGGCTATTTTGTCGGGGCTATTTTGACGGGGCCATTTTGACGGGATTTTTCCGTCCTGGGCTATTTTGACGCCGGGCTGTTTCGACGGGGCTGTTTTGTCGGGGCGGTTTTGTCGGGGCTGTTTTGTCTTGAGCTATTTTGACGCCGGGCTGTTTTGACGGGGCTGTTTTGTCGGGGCTATTCTGTCGCCGGGCAGTTATGACGGGTCACCAGCCGATAGCCATTGATCCGAAAGATAAACTGAAGAGGTTATCGAAAAAAAGGAAGATATTTATATTATATACTTTTTAATTACAATCAAATGATAAAATCATTACATTAAAATGCATCTAATAAATGAAGAGCAAATGTTTGTCAGTCACCTTATTCAAGCATTGTAATTGGCTATGTGATTTTAGAAATAACAGATTGCCTCGATAAACGAAGTTTCTATAATTATGAATTTTATTTATGTACGTTTGAAAAATTTTATGCATCTCTTATATTGTGCTAAGTTTTGAACAACTTTGAAGCAATTAAGAATAAACAAATATCATACTTAAAGTGTGAGAGCAACGTATAAAGTGTTATGTAATATATAAGGTATAAATGATACAAAAAAAATATATATATATTTGTATATTCAATGGAAGTTTTTATTGATTGCTATTTATAATTACTCCGAGTATAGCCAGATTCTTCAGTTAATGAAGTAACTTTTGCTATAAATGATGTGGTGTAGTATGCAACAAACAATTTTCAAAATTACATTCAGTTCTCACAATGGAAGTGCAAAGCAAATCCATCGATAAACTTGACATCAACGATCAGGAGCAAAACTCTATTTTCCCTGAAAGTTTCCTTGAACTTGACCCTGACGCCGAAACTACATCAACTGAACCTCGGTATAGCTCAACAATCCCTAAACCAATGACAACCACAAAAACCGAACCTGGCCGTCGCACAACCACTCCTAAACCAGAGGCTTCCACAACCCCCGAAGTCAGCGTCGTTACGAAGCCAGAGCCGATCTCAAATGCGACTACACCCGAGACGATCTCGAATGCTACTGTAGCCGAGCCTTCAACAACCGAAGTCAGCGTCGTTAAGAAGCCAGAGCCGATCTCGAATGCGACTATACCCGAGCCTTCAACAACCTCCGAAGTCAGCGTCGTTACGAAGCCTGATCCGATCTCGAATACGACTATAACCGAGCCGATCTCAAATGCTACTGCAGCCGAGCCTTCAACAACCGAAGTCAGCGTCGTTACGAAGCCTGAGTCGATCTCGAATGCGACTACACCCGAGCCTTCAACAACCGAAGTCAGCGTCGTTACGAAGCCCGAGCCGATCTCGAATGCGACTATACCCGAGCCGATCTCAAATGCTAGTGTAGCCGAACCTTCAACAACCGAAGTCAGCGCCGTAACGAAGCCTGAGTCAATCTCGAATGCGACTACACCCGAGCCTTCAACAATCGAAGTCAGCGTCGTTACGAAGCCTGAGCCGATCTCGAATGCGACTATAACCGAGCCTTCCAAAACCATCGATATCACCACTGAATGCACTACTTCTTCAGGAAGCAGCCTCTGCCCGCTCAATGTACTGTGGATTGGAGCCTTGTTGCTGCTGTCGTTGATCCGTGCTCTTTGAACTTTAAGTTGTGTCTTGAACGTAAATTTTTGGGCTTATTTTGGTTATTTTGATTTGATGGAATAAAATTGATGCATCCCAAAACTTAAGGAATTTCTTTACATTTACAATTTAAAAGCACTTAAAGAGAAAGAGAAAGGCACAAACTTTCAATACTGAGTCTACTCTCAATATTCATGGTAAACTTGCATGAAAGATTTTGAGAGCATTTAAATCAAATAACTTCTTTGGGCTGGAAGGCAGTGCCTTTTCGTGTCTAATAACATTTAATGGCTTCTAATGATTCAAAGTGTGATAAATAAACTTTGTAATAATTGCAGGTTGATAGAAGGTTTTAGAAAGCTGAGTTACGAGGAAAGATTAAATAGATGCAAATTAACGACTCTGGAAAAGAGAAGTAATAGAGGGGACCTCATTGAGGCATTCAAAATTTTATCGGGAAGGGAAGGCCTTTTGCCTGAACAGTTTTTCTAAAAGTGCTTCTACTAGAGGGCATGATTGTAAATTATAAAAAGCTTCGGGAAACTTGAAAAACAATTATTTCATGACACAGTACAGATAAATTGTGAAGATAAATAATTGTTATGTTATGTTAATAAACAGAAAAGTGATGAAATAATGAATCTGTCAGCATTGGTAGCTTCAAAAACCCAACATTACATATTTAACAAAATCATATCAGTTTATTGTTTATGAAATTAGAATTATTTGAGGATTTATTTATTTTAAAAAATTTACCAGGTCGTACACTTAGTTTCATCTATGGCTTTTACAGTTATGTGAAAATTTAGAGTGAAATAGTAATGGACATACATTACAAATATTGTGATATTGGGAATTACAGTGGTGATAATCCAAAGTACATTCTATTAAAAAAATTAAATGTTAGAAGTGTTAATATAAATTTAAAACATTGGCATATAGCCAATATAGAAAATTATTTCTTAAAATATAAAAGCCAAAAATAGTTTTAAAAATCAAAACCCTTAATAAAACTCCATCCTAATATCACTCGATTGATGACTTATTCTACAATTCCCAAAAATATATTTTATTGCATTAATTCAACATCATGAGCGCATTGCAGCCACCTTTTCGCTATGCGAAGTTTTCTAATAAACTCGCAATCATTTTTCATTGTAATTATAATTGTACTTTATTTATTTAGCGCCTTATGCAGAGGCGCTTCTTGTAACCATTCATACGCTTCTTCTTCCCAAGGGCGCTCGTGGCATTGCAGGCTGCAACACAACGGTGACCCATCAAAATAGCCCAGAACAAATCAGCCCCGTCGAAACAGCCCCGACAAAATAGCCCCGTCAAGATAGCCCGGCGACAAAATAGCCCCGTAAATATATTTAAAAAAGTTTTGTTGATTTGAATACATTAACCGATAACTGATTCCAAATTTAATTCGAAGTTAGTAGTTTGAATGCTTTTATGACTGTTTTGAGTTTAATTGGTATCAGGGAATTTTTTTCAGGTTTGAATTCGTTTATTTTCAAAAAACTATATTCAAATAGCCAAAAAAAAAATCACACCAAAAAAAGATTCACAAATTCATTAATGAACTATCCCAAGGGAATTAATTCCCGTCTAGGGGATAGGTTGTTTCAATTTGACAAATTTAAAGGGGCGTTTGAAAGGGTCTTTGCATATATATAAATTTCTAATGGTAACGACAGGTGAAAATTAATGGCAACAACTGAGAGACGATGAATAATCGGAATAATGAATAAGCGATGTAATCAACGAGGAAAAAACCAGGATAATAAAATGAATGATAAGGTGGAAATGTGGATAACAGGTTCAACAGGTGGATAGAATGTGTTTTTTAAGATGGGATTTAAATAGGATTAGGATTAGTTTCTAGCTGATTAGGATTCTGGCTATTTCCTCACTTTACATGGACTTTTCAAGTTGGTATTTAATATAAATTATCGATTGACAATCAACATGTGCCATCTGCACAAAGATAATTTACCAGACACTCATTAAGTCACGAAGGTTCCTTTGAGCATGTGTCATGTGAGCATGTAACAAATCCCCAATGAACCAATTTTACCGCTATTTTGTCCTGGGTTATTTTGTCACCGGGCTATTATGAAGGAGTGCCCCTGGTCGCGTTTCCAATAACAAGGTGTTCACAGAATAAAACGTTTCTAGCTGATATTTAAAAATGTTTCATCTTGGCAAAATCCTCTCCTAAAGGACGTTTTTTTAACTTCAGTATATATGCTGTCCTACATGTTAACATTTACAATGAGTTTTCCTCTTTCCCAATTTCTGTGCTGTATCATAAGGGATCAAAGTCGAACAGTTTTGACTGTTGGATTTCAAGTATTTCATCATCCGAAATCCTGTTTAGTCTCACTTGATTTATGATGTCTTGCTTTGAATCAATATCTGGATTGACCTCAAGCCATTTCTGTACTGCACGAAATATTGCAAGAAACATCAAGACAATCCGAAGAAATAAATTCTTTGAAAACTTTTGGTTACAAACGTAAATAGTGTTTATAGCAGAACAGTGCAAACTTAGGTGATATGAACATTATTATGCAAGCGGTTGTCAATGTTTCGAGTGAAAGTGCTATTAAGTCATCACTTAGGAAATAGTTTGGACTTTGTAAAATAACTCTATCAAAATCCATTTGGAGGGCCATAAATTAATGCTAAAAGTGTCTCGAAGGTAAATGCATTGATGTCTTTCAGCTCGATTGCATCCTGATCTTTCTCAGAATAAGTTTCAGAAAACATAACTTTGAAAAACTCTGACCTCTGTCCCACAATACATTTGTGAACTTCAAAAATTGTCTTTAACATCAAACTTCACATCGGTCTATTTTCTATTTCTAAAGAGATCACTTAAATTCTGAAGAATTTTGTAATCATAAGTTTTAGTTTTTCCATTTTTCCACTTTTCCATTTTCTTGAAATCTATCGAAAATGCTTTTTTAACTACTTGCCTAATTTGACACTAGTGCTTTGCAAAATCTATTATCATCTTTATAATGTTTTTAAGGAATTCATGATTATTTATTAAATGATTATAATTTTAAATAATGCTAAATTTTAAATATTTAAAAAAAAAATTAAACAAATATAAATTAAAATAAAATATTACTAAATAAAAATACATTATTTCTCAAATATTAAAACATGAATTAACTTTTTTATTTTACAAAACTTTTTTTATTACAAATTGTAATAATAAAATAATAACAAATTGTAATTTATATGAAAAACTTAGAATCATTGCTGATCTTCATGAGTAAAATCTCAATTTTTTTCAGGCAGACTTGTAAGTACTTGTAAGTACTTGTAAGACGTGTAATTTATTTGAAATATCACAGTCATCTATGCTCTTCTTGATTAGAAGAATATAAAATTTTTATTTTCTTGAATTCAACAATTTTACCTCCTGTTTTTTGCAGTCCAACAATTCCAATGTATTTTATGAATTGCGCGGGAAAGTTCAAACGGTACTTGTTCAAAGAAACCATCTCCACATCTTTTAATTTCTCAAGCGTCACATTACTCAGACGTTTTTTTTTAGCAGAACAGCAACACTTTACCACAACCTCGAGTGGTCCATGCCGGGTTTCGAATAATATGGTGTTTACAAGATAAAGATCTGGCAACTCAATATCTACATGCTTCACTTTCAAATATTCAGCTATCATAGCCCCAGTGAATTCTGAATATCCGTAGGTATTTATATTGTACACCTTATTTCGAACTAATTCGGGATCAAATAAGTTAGCATTCACAATGATTCTACCTCTTAATGAATTATTCAGCTGAACTATTGGCTTATTTTGAGCAGTGCGATAAACATCGAACAACTTTGATTGAAGGATTTCTAAAATATCGTCACCTGAAATCCTATTTAGTCTCACTTGATTGATAATTTCTTGCTTTGAATCAACATTTGGATTGACTTCAAGCCACCTTTGCACTGCACGAAATATTTCAATTTCTGGAGCATAAAGATAATCTAAAGAAATAAAATCCTTGAAGGCATTTGGCGACAAATGCATACAATATTTGATTTTGAGTAGTTTAAGCGAGTGAGATGATATAAACATTTTGCAACCATTTACTAATTCTTCAAGTGAGTGACATGAGGCTACTTCCAAAATTTGCAGCACATTCTTGCAATCGATTACTTCCAGTAAAAATTCTGCAGCAAGTCCTGTTAAGTCTTCGCATAAAAAATAGCATGATAGTTCCAAAATTTCAATAATCATCTTTAAATCAATGGCTTCAAAATTGGGAATGGCGCCGTAAAGAAAAGGCAAAATCGTTTCAAATGTATCTGCATTCATATCTTTCATCTCGATTACCTTGTTATTAGAATATGTTTGAGTAAACAAAACCTTGAAAAAGTCTGACCTCTTCGCTAAAATGCATTTGTGTGCTTTGAAAATTCTATCTTCAACCTTAAACTCTACGTCAGTCCAACTTCCATCTCTGTAGTAATCAGATAAATCGGGTAAATCGGGTAAATCGGATGATTCACTGGTTGCCATTTTTAGTCAATCTACAATGTTGTGTAATGCTTTTTAATTACTATTATCTATTTGATTCCTTTTTAGAGAAGCCATGATTTATTATCCAAAGATTATGAATGTAAGTAATAATTTAAATTAGTTAGCAATGTAAATAAATTAAACTCATTTTATTTTATTTTAATTAACTATTTAATATTACATCCATCATATATCAAAATCAACAAATATGTATCGTTAAGAAATGATTTATTGGTGATAGAAGAATTTGGAAGGCAGAGTTACGAGAAAAGATGAACTAGATGCAAATTAACTACTCTGGAAAAGGAAATAAGAAGAGGGGACTTCAAAATCTTATCGGGAAGGGGAGAAAGTGAAGGTCTTTTGCTTATCGAACAACGTCAAGAAAGCTATGGTGAGTTGCGTTGCATTTCAGTTCTTTTTTCAGTTTCTACCAAAAGGTATTCTGAATCGTTTGGTTCCGAGTTTATGTTTTTGAGTTCGACATGCAAACGTAGCAAAACTAAAATTAATCATTATGAAAATTTCGTTAAGTAACACAATAACTAGAATTTTGTTTCAAAAGGTCAAGTTACATAATAAATAAAAATTAATAAAGTCCAAACTTTGAAGCAAGAAACAGGCTATTAATTATTCATAAAATGTTAATTTATAAAAGATACAGAATTAAATCGGTTGTAGATTTAGCCATTTCATTATGATTTTAATTTTACGCAAGAATCTAAATGGTTTGCAATTTGTGATTACATTTATTTGATGATTTCTCTCATTAATTCGAGAAAAAAAAAGAAATATGAAAAACAGGATATCAAAGATTTTGTGATACTGCCCTTTAAGTCCCATTTTGTTTCATTAAATAAACATTTTATTCTGCAAAAATAAACACAGGACACGATCGGCTTAAATTTCTGATGAAGTATACAGAACATGTAAAGTATTTGACAACTATGTACAAAGAATCCATGAATAATCTTTAATCTCGCGCCGAATTCCAAGGCCTCAGCCTCCGATGCAAAATATTGCAAAATTTAAACACGGGTTGCTTACATCACGTGGCCTCTTTCAGCGGACGCGATTGGCAGGTGATCCCCACGCAGGAGCACATTAAATGAGATAGGATGTCTTTACATCGGTCAACGTAAAACTCCACAAAATAAGTTACATCAATTACTCTACCAATGATTGAAATTAGTTGTAATTTACAATCAAATTATAAATTACGATGACGTCATTAATCAACTGTTGATGATAACATTGACGAAAACGTTGAACAGTTTCAAGTGGTTGATGAACCTAACAATTCCGATGCTGGCGTCAAGTGGTGACTGAGCGAAAAGAGCTGAGAGCAACAAGAAGTACGAGTGCAGGACTGATGATGATGATGATTGAAGTGGGAGGGAACAAGACAACACCACACAAGATTCGAAGCCACGTGGCCAGACTGGATGAGGGACAGGTGCTGCTGGAAATGCCGCTACTCCTCAGGTGGACGTAGCGTCTTCTGCCCAGGTCCCTCTGAAGTTCCCTGTTGCCGGACATGATAGGCCGATGTGGACTCCTTGAGGTTGTTGTTGTTGTTGCTGATCAAGAAAATGTGAAGGCATTGAAACAAATTTGAAACAATGTTGACATTCAAAGATGAATTCTTAGACCCTAAAGTCCAGAAAGGCAATAATAATAATAATAATTCTGGTAAAATAATAATAATAATAATAATAATAATAATAATAATAATAATAATAATAATAATAATAATAATAATAATAATAATAATAATAATAATAATAATAATAATAATAATAATAATAATAATAATAATAATAATAATAATAATAATAATAATAATAATAATAATAATAATAATAATAATAATAATAATAATAATAATAATAATAATATAATAATAATAATAATCATAATAATAATAATAATAATAATAATAATAATAATAATAATAATAATAATAATAATAATAATAATACTAATAATAATAATAATAATAATAATAATAATAATAATAATAATGGTAAGGGTAATGATAATGATAATAATAATAATTATTATCATAATAATAGTAATAATAATAATAATAATTCTTGTGACAACCTTCAGAAACCCGGACTTCCGCTCTTTCAATGGCAACCTTGTTCTCAGCCACCAGGGCATACGTTCCAAACATCGAAGACTTCATCTGTCTTGCGAAAAGTTCCATCCTCCAAATTGTCGAAGATTGTTCCTATTTTAAAATTATTAAAACAACAATTATTTTATTTCTTTTTTTTTATCTTATTAGCTACAATTGAAGGGCCCAATTGGACCACTAACACAATTGCGGAAAAAAACCAAAAGACATCGACCGGTGTGTACAGGGACAGCAAATAGATTAAATGTAATTTAATTAATGAAGTCTAAGTCACTTATTATTGAGTTGAATTACATTGTGAATAAATTAAGTTTTGATATTTTTTAACTTGAAACTTGTAAATTTATTCACATAGCGCTATATGCATAGCATCAGAGGGGCTTCTTGAAACCATTTAAATAGCGCTCATTACCAAGGGCGTTGGCGTTAATAAAACATTACTTTTAAGGGCGTTGGCGGCAGTGCAGTCTGGGTTTCGAACACGGCACATTACCACTGTTGCCATTATCGCCATATGCAGGCACGTAACCCATTCGGCTAACATGCACGCCATGATTTTAAATATTATATTATTTTAAAATAATATTTTGAATTTTAAAATATTATTTTTTTTTAATACGCGAGAGGTGCCAGTCATAAATTGCAAGCAATCAGTTCTGTCCCGATGGCCACAGAAACAATCAAAACACGACTGCAACAACCGAAGCATAAGATGATAATGATAACAAAATAAAAGCATTTTAAATATTCAGAAAGTTTAATAACAATAATTTTAAAATAATAACAAATATTATTAACCATTACTGTCATTAACGTTCTCTTTTTGTTTTCCCGGTCTCCACTCGTCTGATTTTTGTTTCCATCCGCTCAAAGATGATTTCCATATTTTCCATGGGTCGATGTTGCAGGAAAGAAGCAGAAAGATTTGCACCTCCATTCATATTCAAATCACATCCTCATCCCATTGGAAATGAAATACTCCACGCCATCACGGAATTTGCCGCCAGCCTTTTCATCTTCTGTTTACATTTGTCTCAATATCAAGTGTTGGAAGTTTTATTAAGCATGGCCGAGGAGATTCGAATAACCACTAAATAGATGGAAGGCTGGTGAATGGATTAGAAACGGTAACATAGACGCACAGTTAAAGAGACATGAGAATTATGCGAATATCATAAACATCTGAGAAGGAATACACCTTAGTATTCAGAACGTGAAAGCTCAAGAGTGCAAACGAGAGCAAAACATCTTCATTCCATCACTTAATGACCTCTTTAAGAAATGGCTTCATCAAATTATGTCTGTTGTTGTTTTTAGTCGTGTGTAATGGACGTCTCACTCCCTGGCAATAAATCACTTCATGCGGTGGTCATTCCTTTCCAATGGAAAATCATCTTCCTATCTGGATGAAGCCCTGGCAATCAACTCCTTTGTGGCTGATATTTGCACTTAGATTTTTGGTGGAATTGTTGCATTTTTAATAATTACGTGCATTTTCCAGGATTTTGGAAGATTTAGTTCATTTTTATATACTTTAATATTTATTAATTACAATTGATGTTTTGTGCCGACCCAATCAGCAAGGGTATTAGTTACCATTTATTTTAATTATCTCAATTAAAATTTATTAATTACAGTTGCATACCGACATAAATTGTACCAAAATTATTTTTTAAAAACTATTCAGAAACCATTTTTGACATTTTTATAATGTTTGATGTTTAATTTAATTAACCGAGTCAAATTTTATCGTTGGAAATTTTGCAAATTAGATATTTTAAATGAAAATCTCTGAAAAATGAAATAACTTTAATAACGTTTACAAGAAAAATGAAAACCATTTGTACTTCATTTACATAGCGCCAGAGACGTCTTATGAAACCATCTACTTAGCGCTACTTCCCAAGGGCTCTTGTGGCAGTGCAGGCTGGGTTTCGAACACGACGCATTACGACTGTTGCCATTACCTCCGTAACCCACTCGTTCAGCCTACACGCCAAACTTTTTGTCAAATAATTATTATTGTTAATAGAGTTATTATATTAGTATTAATATAATTATTAGTGGAATGTTGGGGGACGCGAAGGATAAATAAAGAAATCAAATTAATTGAACTTCCGAGAGCTCTTTGAAGTGAAAATCCACTTTTCTTCGCTTTTCTTCAATCAAAAATTCAAAGTTTACTGAGCAGCAATTTCATTGTTACCTATTACCTACTGCTCAACTTTCATGTAAGAGTATCTTAAGACCTAATTTAATACCGAATAATAAGTCAGTTTTAAATGATTTCATAAAGTTTCGACCAAATTTCAGATGTTGTTGAAAATGAAGCGAAAATCAAATTACCGTTCTAACAGTCCAATAGTCAGGATGCATCTCCCCCTCCCTGAGAGTTGTACCGTTTCTATCGAGCACCCAGAAGGCTGTGGTGAGTTGAGGCTTGGCTCGAATCTGACACTGGATTATGGACACCTCGTAGCTGCTTTGGTAGAAGTAGGCACCGATGTTGTTGTTCCACGCTGTGCAGTGGATGCGCGGAGCATCTGATCAATCATAAGTATGAGGGGTCATTCCAAAACGGAGAAAGGAGTAACCATAAAAGAGAAAAAGGGCGAAATAACACATGAAATATTTTTTTCAAACAACAAATGTTTTTTGCATTTATTAAGCATTGTATGAATTTAACATAAATCGGACCCTAAATAATATTTGACAATAGCAACCATAAAATCACCCACATTATAACAACTTTTACAAAAAATAGTCACTCGAAATGAATGTCAACTGATTTGCATAAAAATTGTAGTATTTAGATAAACGAGATAAATAATGAAATTGGATGGTCCCATAAAGGAGATGTAACTCAACGCAAGAATGTATTACTGGCTACGATCCATCCTCATCATGAATGATGTTGATCCACAATTTATGTGGCCTCCATAATGATGGAGAAGATTTAAAGAGAAATTGCTAACCCCGATTAATTTTGTTTCGGTTTTATCATACCCTCAACAAAAGGCACAGGCTCATTACGCTAGAATCAATGGAGATGCTGCTAATTTAGCCACATCATTGAATGAAGTGAGAATAATAAAATTCTTTACAAATGCAAACTAATTTGAAATAAATTCATTATAAGCATATTTTCATACAATAACTACTTTGCACTAGCAACAAAAATGATATCCCGAGCAAACAACACGGAAATATTTGAAGACAATCCAAATGGAAGAGGTGTGCTCACAGTCGATATCCAATCTGACGCTATCGACGACGGGTTTGAGACCTTGAACAATGGCCACGCAACTCAAGGTCATCTGATCGTCTGAACCCGAGGGCAGGAAATTGTGCAAGGTTCGTTCAACTGCGAAGATCAGTCGCTTGAAGCCGCTTCGTCCAAAAACCTGAAATAGTAATACAATGATGCAGTGGTAATCGCAGTCATGATTAATGAATGGTTTGCATAAACGCTGTCTGCATACGTATATCTTAAAATAGGCACAGGCCTCAAATAGTTAAATGTGTGGCGGATTTAACTACTGAATTTGTTTCATTTAAATAGTTATCGGAACAATGAATTTGAATGAGATTTGAAGACCTTGGCCAGGGTGGACTTGTAATTGAACTGTTGAGTAACATTCCTCCTGCCTATGAACAGGTGCAAGGAGGGAGGAGGGTATCCACCGAGGGAGTCGCATCTGATGTGAGCAAACCTGTTTTCTTCGAGATGTATAACTTTATTCTCCATCGATTGGCGGTGTTCGTTGTTCGAAAGATGTTGGTTTCTCCTGCTGTTCGGAGCTTCTTTGGCAAGGTCTCCTTGACTCAAAGTTGATCTTGCTTCGGACACCAACAGCGTCGATATGGGAGCTGTTTCGAGAAACAGGTGTTTTTGTAAGACAGGAAATTCGATTCATTTGTTTCATCTTTTTGTCGCATTAATTTCTTTATTCGTATTTATGAGAATTCCCAATCACAATTTTAATTGAGTATTTCAAATTTTCTTTTGTATTTTTTTAAAAGCACTAGAATACTGAGCAAAATTGGTTTTCTGGAAAAAACTACTTAAATCGTTTAAATTACTAAAATATTTATTTTAAAGAAACTTTTTTAAGCAATTATTTATTTAATAATTTATTTTCAAAATGCGCTTTGAATCGTATTGAATTTATTTAATTTTTATCGCAAAACTTTCACGATTAAAAATGTCTTCACTTAAACGGTGGCAGGTGAACCTGAAAGCGAGGAATTCGATTTCAAACTTCGTTGCTGGTCGCCGATGAAAAGATAATTCTGCCAAAAAGGATCGCTTTCTGCTCCATGTTTTATGGATGCTTTCTCATTGGTCACGTGAGTGATCACGTGTTGTGCAAAAGTATTAAACTTCCGCAGGAAATTAGACAAGCGAATCAGGTGACGGTAATCAAATAAAACGGTGCATAAATTTGCCCAATGACGTCAGAGTTTGTCCAAACCGGATGTATTTCTCCTTTAAATTCTGATTGGTGTGATAGCTGTTTCTCTCCTGTGACGATGAATGTTTGTAGGTTGGCAAACAATCTCATGAACATGATTAAAGTATTTCTTGCATTGAAAAATAAAAAAATTAAAACTACAAAAGAGGATGTGTAAATGATGGTTTTTTAATTTGTTTTTTAATTATGCTTAGCTTTTAAGAATCTAATTCGTTGAACATTTCTTTTTGATGTGCATAGTTATTGGGTAAATTATTCCATCAATGTATCACTAATTTGTTCAATTTAAACAATTAAAAAAATATTGTTTTGAAAATCATGAAAATCAAAATTCGTGCGAGATATTATTGTGGCGTATTGTTTGTAACAGTAACAAAACTTTCAAAAGATGTGGCAGATAGCGAAGCAGATGTTTTGAATACAATAGATCATTTCATGCAATCTTATGCTGACAAAGGAAATGAACTTTTTGATGAAGTGAACATAATTTTGAGAGAAAGAAGCAAGAATATTTATTTGCATTGCTGATACAAATACAAAATAAATGCTAAAATGACGGTCGATAAATATACTTAAGCAATTATTTCTTAATTTAATTTCTTGAACTAGACTAGCGATTGTCATAGTAACATTATAATATTGTAACGTAAATGACACCAGAATCGATTTCGAGTTCAGGTTTGGCACAAAATAAAAATTGGTTTTTAAATTTTTTTTCTGAAAATTGAATCAACAATTCAACGATTAAAAGATTGAAAAAGTCCTTTTTTAAAATCATCGACCTGTGAAAAATAATTTAAATTTGAAATTTAAATAAAAACTTCCCGCCTCAATTTGCGAAATATTTCAGCGTTAGGATGAAATTAGACCGTCAATTTGGATGAAAATTTTGCAAATATTCAACTATTTCTGGAGACTCATTGAGAAAATTTGTGGCGAAATTAATGCTTTGAAGGGTGAAATGTTTTTTAATAGTTCCGATAACGTGAATGGCCGAAATTATGTTTCCTTACTTAACGTCAACTTAATTAAGATGATTAAGACTTAACCAGATGTGATTGACGTAAAAAGAGTTCACGTTAACAAATTTATTGAACAATTATTTCAACGACTGAGGCGGTTAGATTATTTTGTTTAATTGTTTCAATTAATTTACTTAATTCAAAACTCGTCTTTTAATCTTACTTGTCCATGAGCCACATTAATCGCTAAAATAATTATAAATTCTATATTTTATGGACAGATATAAAGCATGTATAAATGTAATATATCGTATAAAAGCAATTTATAAGAGAATTTAGTTATTAAAAAATTTATTGATGTTTTTAAAATATTATTTTATAAACAAATATAAATTTCACTTTTTCTCAGAGACTTTTTGACCACCCAAAATGAGAAATTTAAAAATGGTGGTGATTCGATCATCGCAGACATTTTTAAACATGGCGGATGGAACACGTCATGTCGAACATAAATCGTCACGTGTCTTCCTCCACGCTCCAATGATTCTGCTGGTTTCACTTCCCGAGGTGCTAATGTGGTTTATTGAACTTAATCAACTATGGGATCAAGTACTCAAAGTCTCAGTACGTGTAAGTACATGTTTTTAAGCCCACACTGGAACAAAGGTACTGATTAATTCATGCATGAATTTTTTTTTATATTATCAAATTTTCAAGAAGTAAAAATTACAACGACAGAGTACATTCAGTAGTTTAAAGGTTTTGTATCGATTGATCTGTTTTTCATAAATATACTTGAAATAATTACTTTAAAAACATTTAATTTAAATCAAACCTGTTGAGGTGCATATTCAATTTGAAACAATTAATGGAGGCTGTTGCGATTGAAAAAAAACGATTGAACTGATTGATTGAAGAGCCGTTTAAAAAATGATTGAAACCCGATTGAATTGAAAAGCTGATTGAAAGATTGATTTGGAACTGATTGAAGAGCTGATTAGCATTGTAATGAAATAACAATTGCAAGACAAGAGATTGATGCATCACAAATTTGCATGCAATTTTTCATCGGAGATCTGCAGAAGATTTCGATGGCGAGCCTCGGGTCTCCTAATTCTACCTTCGCTCTTTGATTGAATGGCGGTGATTGGCCGCACACGTCCATAATTAATAGGACTGAGAAAGCTCTTGTTACATGCTAGAAATGTTGATGCTGAGAGCCATGATAAATATATACATACGTGCATGCATCTCGTCGTCATCTTCAGCAGCCTCGGGGAAGAATCCGTCTTCGTCGTTATCATCATCGTCATCGTCATCATCATCGTCGTCGTCACCGTCATCATATAATAATAATAATAAGAATAATAATAATAATAATAATAATAAGAATAATAATAATAATAATAATAATAATATATAATAATAATAATATAATAATAATAATAATAATAATAATATAATAATAATAATATTAATAATAATAATAATAATAATAATAATAATAATAATAATAATAATAATAATAATAATAATAATAATAATAATAATAATAACAATAATAATAACAATAATAATAATAATAATAATAATAATAATAATAATAATAACAATAACAATAATAATAATAATAATAATAATAATAATAATTAATAATAATAATAATAATAATAATAATAATAACAATAACAATAACAATAATAATAATAATAATAATAATAATAATAATAATAATAACAACAATAATAATAATAATAACAATAATAAGGCTGTTGTGTCTAGGAACCAGAAATTTCTTGCGGAGGCCATGCAGAAGGAAGCAATCGGAGATTTGGTGATATTTTTTGAAACCACAGAGTTGTAAAGCAACCGACATTAAATCAGCAATCATTGATGTTTAAAACATTTTTGAGCAAGTTGCTTGTAAGTCTATGAAGACATTTATAAATAGTTTTTAATGGTATGTTATCCGAGTATTTCTTTTGGATGAGTTTTCGTTGAATTCAATGATCTAAGTCCTTGAAGGATATAATTAGGAGTTTCTTGTGTTTGTCGATGAAGATTCAGTGGACAGGAATGCTGCTGATTGAAGCAGACGCTAAATTGATGAGCACGTGCTCTCATTAAATGGATTTGCATTTTAAATCGAAAGAGATAGGAATTTACTTACTCCGTGAAAAGTTTGACTTGAGAAATGTTGTAGCAATAATTTTCGAGTCCGTAATTTCAAATATGTTTGCTGAATTAAAAATACCACAAGAAAAAGGACTTTACCGAGGCTTAGAGTTTTGTCAGTGTCTGGTAAGAGAAGAGGTCATCTGTTGTCCATAATTCCTCAGTCGTTTGGTTTTAACGAACTGGTGCCCGTCATAAAATATCCTGGAATTCTTAGGCGTCAGATTTTTATTTTTGAAAATTCTCTCAAAACATTTTTCGGCAAAATATTTGTCGCACAAACCTCAACTCAATACATCAGTGCAATTGCTTTCATCTCCAATGATATTAATTTTAACTCATTTAAAACCAGTTAAAAGTAAACGAGTTTGTCAATTTGAATAACTTATGTTTGGTTTAATTGTGGTTTAACGTTCACACAATTTATTGGAAGAACATTCCCATACATTAACAAAATAATGGTAAAATATCATTTGAAAATAATCAAATATTATTCATCACTGATAATTGTATTTAAGTAAGCGAAATAAAAATTACACAAAAATCATCGTGAAGCAAAGTCGAGGGAAAACTTTGTCTCTGAAAAAATCTCTTTGATGTTTGCAGAGGTAATCAGAGTTGGAAGATTTTTTATTTTAGAAGCTTCTTTTTAAAATATTTAAAAAAACGCCTTTAAAATGTTAAAATTAAGTGGAGAATCCGTGAAAATAAAAACATCTCCAGCTTGAAAAGAGCAGTGAAATGGATGAACATTCCAGAGTTTAGGAATGGATGGAGAGCATGCAAGTTTAATATGTTTCTGTCCTCACAATAAATCACTGGTGCAATATCTCTGCAAGCAGAGGACCTCACTCGACCTCCAATTCACTGCTTATTCACTCATTCATTCACCAAACTCACTCACTCAATATTCATTCATTCGCGTAATTCACCCATTCATTCATCAAGCATCCAGCGAACAACAGCAGAAAGAAATTTAAGTACCAAAAAGCTGGATGAACAAATTTATTCGAGCACGATGGAGCATTGAAATCTGAGTCATCAATCAATCAGAAATCTCTTCCACCATTCCACTCCAGCAAAACTCAATCGCTACCTTTAATGCGGGGGCATTTGATTTGCAGAATGACTTTTATTTTCACCATGCACTGTGCATTTCCGGTGCGCGTGGGCTAAAGCAGGGGTACTCAAACTTTTTTGGCCGGGGTCCACATTACGTAATTTTCAGATAGGTGGCGGTCCACAAGGGTCAAAGTCATGCGGACCGGGGTGTAAAGTAAAAAGTAATGAATTAATATTAAAATGCTGTCAGACTTTTTATTTAGAGTGATGCATGGAACTGCTTGTCCTTCATGACTTCTATGATATTTGGAGAATAGCTAGTAATTGCAATTCTCAAACAATTTCCAAGATGTACATCAGTTAATTGACTTCGATTTTTAAACTTGATAATGTTCATAGTTGAAAATGATGATTCACAGGTGTAAGTTGATCCAAATATTGTCAGAACTGGTGAAGCCAATTTCTTGGAGCAAGAAAGGTATTGACCCTCAATTACAAACTTAGACCAGAATTCAGAATTTTTTAACTTTTTAAATTTTTAAATTTATTTTTTTGGAAATAATTGGAGGTCCACTTAAAAGCTATCGGCGGTCCGGACTGTGGACCGCGGTCCGCAGTTTGAGTACCCCTGGGCTAAAGCACGCACAACATGCGACGCGACAAGACTTTCAGCTGTTTCTCTCCTTCTCGTTATGAGAGGCGACAGACCGTGAACGGCACTGAAAAACCATCGTTGACTTTCCACTCTTGCACAGTGATAGATTTTTCCAGGATAAAAATAGAACAGGAAATATGATTTATGATGATATTTATGCGTCCTGTCTTGCTCTGTTGGTCAGCAGTTTCATCTGATTCATTCCCGTTCTTTCAAACGTGTTCTTGCGTCCGCGTTCACATCCGCGAACATTTTTGATTTTCAACATTTCTTTCTAAATAATGAATCAATGTTATTGCTTATTAGTAATATCAATGTATTCTGATAAAAATAATTTATACATATTATAAATATTAAAATTATAAATATTATTGAAAGATGAAGTGATGTTTATAAAACACGCCACATGGCCATATTCAATAAAATTAAATTGTTTTTCAGAGAATTACGACAATTCCTGGTTTATGACCGCAGGCAATCTAAGCCAGGTTCGAGTCATAAATAAAATTTAAATCTCCTTATTTTCTCATTTTGAAAATATTATTTATTAAGGAATATTTGAAATTTTTTATATTGAAATAATTCATTGCAAATTAAACAACTTATTTAATAATAATAATAATAATAATAATAATAATAATAATAATAATAATAATAATAATAATATAATAATATAATAATAATAATAATAATAATAATATAATAATAATAATAATAATAATAATAATAATAATAATAATAATAATAATAATAATAATAATATAATAATAATAATAATAATAATAATAATAATAATAATAATAATAATAATAATATAATAATAATAATAATAATAATAATAATAATAATAATAATAATAATAATTCTGATCATTCAATGCCAATCGGCATGAATTTAATGCTATGAATTTAGTAATGTAGAACTTTAACCTAAACTTATTTTAGTAATGAATTATGAACATTTTGGATTTCTTTCATTTAATTAATTTAATTTAATTTAATCAATAACATTGTTATTTAATTTAATTTAATTTAATTAATTAATTTTATTTTATTTTATTTTATTTGCGAGCGGAGGACAAAGGCCTCTTTTAGAAATAAATAAAACATTATTAAAAATCTGAAACAATGATTCTTCTCGGGATTATTAAAAAAAGTAAAAAATTATTCATTTTAATGGTTTTAAGAAAACAAATTTGTCATTCAATTCATGTTAAACTTTGTATTAATTTGCCTGACAAATTGACATTTTAATCGATTTAACATTTATTTAAAATTTATTTTAGACTTGCTTTTTTTATCAACAATTGCAATGAAATAAAACACAACAAATAATTTATACGATAATTCAATGTCCATCAGTTTATTTATTAATTCCAAACATCTACATTTACAAAACATTTATAAACATTTCATTGCTCTGGAATTCTGGATATCTTCGCAGATGTATCTGCCTATTGCCTTCTTTAGATGTCATCAAGCATTTTTATTGCGCTTGCAAAACATTGTTGATGCCAATCTCATCAAATTATGAATGCATTCTATCCCTTTCCTATGCTGTAACGTGAGAATAAGATATTTTTAAAATAATTATTTTGCAAGGAACATAAAATAAATAAAGTAATTATTAAATCAAATAGCTCCGAATTCATTTATAATTATGTTAATTCAAGCTGATATTTTTAATTATTAAATAATAATGGTTAATAACAAACATTGTTATTTATTAGCTCTTCCTGTCATCAGTTGTTTCTTGTTCCGGCCGACAGGAACAACAAATTTCGTTGTTTTCGTAAAAAAACGGAATTGCAAAATTTGCACTTTCACGTTGAAATGATGATGGAATATTCCTCTGTCACCGCTGAGAATTTTTGAAATATTTTTTAACTTTTGCATCGAAACATCCTCATGTTGTTAATCGTGTCGAATTAGTTTAACTAAATAATTAATTATTAACTATTATAACTATCGTCCGTAAATATTTCTGAAAATGATCGTGCATTGGAAATAATTGTTTTTCGTAATGGTTTATTATTAATAAGCATGATACTTCGACATTTGGTTTTATTCGAGTACGTGCGTAATAGGAAATAATTGTCTTTCGAAGGTTTGGTTTTAATCGGGTTTGGAAAAAATTTCGTTTCGAACTTTCGGAAGCCGAATCCGAAAGATCGGGGATATTCAGAACATTTTTCGGAAATAACAATCCTACAAAATTCTCCAGGCCTGTTTAAGATTAAATAATAAGAAGTTCTTTTGAACACGTATAATTGACTTATTCTTCATTTGAGCGTCAGAAGATGTGCTAAAAGTCTACAATATTAATCACATCAATCTCTTCACCTTCCTCCATGTCATCTTCAGAAACATAGTTCTCGTTGTAAACCTTTACTTTGGACCAGTTCTGCTCTGTCTAGGTAAGAATAAAACAGGGAGACAGAAAACAATTTTCTAGCAGTCTGGCAAGGAGTGGCATGGCATTGTTTGCTGCTTCCAATAAAAGTTCAAGAGTTACCTTAGAACCTTCGACCTGCTCAGGTGATGTTGCCTCATCTTCAGATAACTCAAGATCTTGAAGACTTCTGCACTCTAAAATCTGCTTTCATTTATAACAAATAGCCTCATGTTTATTCTCTGATTTTCAAATTTTCTTCAGTTAATTATCTTAATTATTTTTATAGGTGAATTCCACCGTGACCGACGCTACATTCTAAAGAATAAGTTGCATAATGATTCCATATAAATTAAAAACTAGCTGTTGCAAATGATATATTTTTAAATATTTTTCAAGTAAACCAGCAAATGAAGATATTAAAAATGTTCTGGCATCCTATTCCATTTATTTAAAAAATATCCTAATTGCAACATCGCTGAACCGACGCTAATTTTTTACCACCATTTTAGAGCGTGCAGTATAATGGTAAATTTCTCTGAATTTAAGCTTTTAGGCCAGTATTTTGAATTGTAATGTTTCAATGAAAGATATGACATTATAATAATATTAGCATAATATAATAATAATATGAGTTTCAATGTTTAAATTTAAATAATTAAACTAATTCGTAAGAATTCAAGCGTAACTGCCTCAATATTTAAACGTAACTGTCAAACCTCTCCAAATAAGTTAAATCTATTTAAATTGTAAATAAAAAATAGTTTCTGATCGCTACATTTTACACCTAGAACTTAACAAACATAATAAGACGGAAAAATTAAAATAAATCAAGAATGGAAGAAATATTATATCCCGTTAAATTATATTTAAATTAATTCCAGCATGTTACATACTTTGTATTGTTGCATACTTTTGCTATTTGTGTGCAGTGCAGCACTACATTTGGAGGATCCGAATAAAACAACGTTACGTTTGTATTACATTTATTATTATTACTTAATTGTTTATTAATATAATTTAATCAACTTATGGCTGACTACAGATGCACTTATTATTAATTAACTGTTACTATTACTTATTTAGCTTAGTTATTATTATTATAAGTTATTTATTAATATTCATATCTTAGACGTATAATTCTAAATTTACTTAATAACGTTCGTGATGAACATGCGAATTTTTTCTGAGCTCAAGCAATTTTCTTGCTTTTAAAGTATTTTCTTGCCTCCAGGATGATTTATTTCTTAAAGTTGAATTCAATTTTAACTTTTCCTGTCAGACAAGAAGAGCAGGATCATAATCAAAGAAAGAAGAATCTTTTTCAAGATCGTCTGGTTGTCATGGCCAAACACGTGTCGAGCATCATCCATTTTAGTAGTGGCAAAGTAGTGTAGTTTTGCAAAGTTTGAATGCATTCAACAATATCTTGTGAATTGAAATCCAGTTAAGCCTCTGAACATCTGGAAATGTTCAGTGACGTTGTTGTTGTTGTTGTCGTCGTTGTTGTTGTTGTTGTTGTTGTTGTTTTTGTTGTTAACAACAACAATTTCCGGCGTCTGCCTCTGGGGAAGGATTCCACTGAATTTCATTTCGCTTTTTTGAGATGTTATTCATCCATATGTAACGATAAAATGATGATATATGTCGTAACGATAGTCATGAAATGGGAAATTCTTAATGATCTGTTAAGAATTTATAAATCTTTAAAATGGTGATACATGTCGTTACCAATAAAAATGAAATAGAAGTGAAAAACATTCAGTGACCAATTAAAATAGATTAGAATTACAATTAAATTAAATAAATGAACTTGATAATTACTAATTTTAAATAAACAGTGATACTGTAAATAATGTTTTGTCGTAATTAAATTGAAGTGTGAGTTAATTGTATTTGTTCATAGATTTATACGATAAAGCTCATACATTAAGACAAATAAAGTAATTAAAA
>JAJTWR010000024.1:187500-245120 GCA_021613335.1 Whitmania pigra | reverse complement strand
TAACGTCGAATCGAGTAGAAGGATCGGAGAATTTTTTCTAACGCGCCTCCGTGGCCTAATGGATAAGGCATCGGCCTCCTAAGCCGGGGATTGCGGGTTCGAGTCCCGTCGGAGGTGTAGGGCGTTGGAGTTTTAAGGAGTTGAGAGAGACGATTCGTCTCGCTACTCGCGACTCCGTACGCAGGAGCCCCTGCGAAATACGAGGGCGCGTTTTGCAAATTTTCGTCATCCCATCCGTCTGGATGCATCGTCGATTTGAAATAGCTTCGAGTCTGGGTAGGAGCGAATCAAGTTTTTGAAGCCTATTCAGAGTGTCTCGAAAAGGAAAGCCGAGGTGACGGCGACTAACGTCGAATCGAGTAGAAGGATCGGAGAATTTTTTCTAACGCGCCTCCGTGGCCTAATGGATAAGGCATCGGCCTCCTAAGCCGGGGATTGCGGGTTCGAGTCCCGTCGGAGGTGTAGGGCGTTGGAGTTTTAAGGAGTTGAGAGGGACGATTCGTCTCGCTACTCGCGACTCCTACCGCAGGAGCCCCTGCGAAATACGAGGGCGCGTTTTGCAAGTTTTCGGCGCTTTTTCGATGCGACGATATTCGAAGGATCGATATGGGATCGTCATCCCATCCGTCTGATGATGCATCGTCGATTTGAAATAGTTTCGAGTCTGGGTAGGAGCGAATCAAGTTTTTGAAGCCTATTCAGAGTGTCTCGAAAAGGAAAGCCGAGGTGACGGCGACTAACGTCGAATCGAGTGAGTAGAAGGATCGGAGAATTTTTTCTAACGCGCCTCCGTGGCCTAATGGATAAGGCATCGGCCTCCTAAGCCGGGGATTGCGGGTTCGAGTCCCGTCGGAGGTGTAGGGCGTTGGAGTTTTAAGGAGTTGAGAGGGACGATTCGTCATCCCATCCGTCTAAATGAATTTTCCTATTTCGCCTAATAGAGCGTTGTGAACCCTCCTTCTGGATATTTTTATTTCGTTTCAACGTTTTCCTTTGTGTACATTGTTTATTATTTTGTTGTCATATTTTATTTACAATATATGCTTGTATCAATTTATTCCAATAAGTTACACGTTTCATCGTCTTGTGTTTCGTCATCGTCATCTTCATTTTCACTTTCTTCGTCATCTTCGTCGCTACATTCTGAACATTCGCTTTCTGAAAAAAATTCAATCCTTAAAATTTACTGTTTAACAATTTTTTAGTTTGTATTCATTATTTTATCGTTCATGCAATGCATTATCCTGTTGTTTTATTTATTTAACGGGTTCAGTGTATATGGTCACATATTCATTCTGGCTAATTGTGATTGTTTTTGAACTAACGCGACTGAGATAAGGCGTTTAATAAATGTGACACATTAGTAGGCGCTATATAAATGAATATTAGGCGGTAACAAACTCAAGCAAGCCATTCCTTTTAATAGTCACACTTTACCCTCTTCGTCCGTCAACATCCCGTGCTCTTCCCCAACTTCTTCGTCATCGTCATCATCTTCATCTTCTTCATCATCATCATCGTCGTCATCATCCTCGTTTTCATCGTCATCGTAGTCTTTATCGCTCAGATCGTTGTCGCTGCTGCCTTGTTCCAAGAATCGAGGGTTGACGTTCTCCTGTTTTGTCGTTGCTTTTCCATCCAGTTCACTTGAATAGCTCCTTACGACTGCAGCGGACAATTTCACGGATGATGACGACGACGACGACGACGATGATGAGTATTCAGATTTATTCTCAGACGACTTCATCGATGAAATGGTGAAGCTTCTCTTCATCTTGTCGGCTGAAGATGTTTCTTTGTTCTGACGCATAATGTCTGAGGATGAGTTATTAGACACCAGTTATTAATATATCAGAATTATTAACGACTACATCATCATTTAATTATTTGTTAATGAATAGCCGTTACATTATTGTTATTATATTTATCATTGATAAGGTTGACAACATTTAAAAGATTCGATTATCAGTTTATTAGCTGACATAATGTCATGAGGTCATCCTGCAAACGATGATCATGTTTCTTGTTTCAAATATGCAGCAAATATAAAATAATGACTTTTTTCATGTTATAAATATTGTTATTGCGTGTATTCCTCTCTTAATTATGTCGTATTACAAATAAACAAGTATAAATACTCTATTGCAAATGTTTATTTTATTAATTAGTTTAATTATAATGTATGATCGGAATTTTAATTTCGGCTAATGGAAAGCGAAAGTTTCATGGATATCTTGTAATTACCGAGGTTTTGTTATTTTTCGTGATTGCAAATGTTATCGTCATCAAGTACATGTTTGAGTTCGACTAATTACACAAATATTTATTTAGCACCCACGAAGGGAAAGCAAAGATTATGTAAATTAATATGTAATATATTATAAATATTATGAAATTATAATATTATTACAAAGCCTTGAATTGTTTGATTTTTAATTTAAGTATATGCTTTTAATTAGAAAGTCAAATCGATGTTAAAATATTTTTATGATAAATATGTTTTAGTTTTATTTGACATTTTTTAGCTAACTATTTAATGTAAAACCTTAATGATTCACAAATCAAATAACTAAAGTCGTTTTATAATTCAGCATATTCCCATTACATACTGGGTTCAAAATGTCACCAGCAATTTAGGTGTCTGTCAAAAAAAGTTCAATCTATCAACCACAGCGATTATTTTACCGTCATCATCATCATCATCATCGTCATCGTCCTCAGCATCACCAGCGTCATCATCGTCATCATCATCAGTGTTATTGTTGATATTTTATGGAAAATTATCAATTTGATTATATTTCCAATAACTTTATTGGAGAATCAACACTCATTCATTCATTCGTTTGTTCGGTCATTCGTTCATTCGCTCATACATTCATACATATCTTGTATTTTTTGCTTTCAAATCTCAAGCGGATAAATAAAAATAAATTAACTAATTAAATTCATCCAATTAATTTGTAATTTAATTATGATAACATTTGATCCAATAAGAACACCAAAATGAGTCACAAATCAGAAGCATCACTCTTAACTCACCGAATTTCTTAATAATTCTGTCCTTCCAAGCCATGAAGCCAAAGATGCCTCTGACGCTTTGATCACGTGGTGCCAGAGGATATGATGTCATTCCGGAAAATTTGGAGAATTATGTTTCTTGCCGTAGGGTGATTTGCGATTTTGTTTTTTCGTTCCCGCTGAAAGTTTAAAAAATACAAAAAAAATCATTATTTGTTGCTTTAACATCATTCGCAGCAGAAGGAAGCGATAAGACAAGATAGTGGAATGATTAAGCAAATAAATGGAAAAACCCATAAAAAATAATAAAGGGAATCCCCATTTAAAAATTCCGTTATTACTATAATTTTTTAGAAGTCTGGAAATTTACACAATGACTGAATATTTTACAAAGAGAGATTAAACTTGCTCAAAGTATTTAAACCTCAACTTATGCGTTTAAACAATTTATAATAAAATTATAACACGATGAATAAATACTTTTTAATGTTTTAAATAATATTGCACGTGCTAACGACATTCTCAGCAGATGATTACTTTCTTTCTTCAACCCATTCTTTTACATCCCATCCCCCGTGTTTTTATGATGGTCTTTTTACAGTTAGGGCCGGAAATGTCAGAGGTCATAATCAATCTTGTAACTTCATCGAAAATCTAGATCGTTTTTCATGCCAGCAAATCGTCTGCTGTCAGTTGGCTATTTCGCGGCTTTCGCGCAGTTAACCTGTGCTTATCGATGCCGGATTTTCCTGGCAGAAGATGGATGATTAATGGAATGTTTTAATAAGCTTTTCAGTGCAGTTGTTGACAAATTACTTAGAGAACAATTACAACGACATTCTCACTATTTGTTGAGTGCGAATGCGGCTCTATTAAATAATAAAATAAATAACGCCGAACCATCTCTCTGATCTCTATAAAGTTTAGAGATGAATGATGTTTGTTAGATGACATCATTAAGGTCAAATAAAAACCTGGCACCTGCTTTGTTAAAAACTTCAAACCAACAAATCTAAAATAAGGTAAGTAATAAATTTATTCGATACTATAAATATCATCCTTTGTAGTAAACTTCCAACAAAATGTGAATCACTTTCAGATAAATTTTTAAATTCTATTCCAAGAATTTAATCGTACGAAAATAAATGTACTTAAAAATTTAATGTTTTTATGTTTTCAGTGCAATTTAGGAAATTATTTGCCCACGCTAGGTAAATGGGATTGATATTTTTTAAAATGATACTTTAGTTTATTGCGTAGTGAAGCCTTTTATATCGATGATGGTGTAAACACAAATTGCCACCATTTAAGATATATCAAACAATTATTCTGTTATATGCATTCTTAGATTTATTATTATATTTGATAAACTCACAAATAACTTTCACCTAAAATGAGTTAAGACATTACTTGTCACATTGTGGAAATTTTTATACGATGAATCAATAATAACGAATTTATTCTGATAGATATTATTGAATTATTGAAAGATTGATCGCATCAAGAGCAGATAAAAGGATTTGCTTTTATCAGCCATCTTGCCTGGTCTTGAGAAAATGTTTTAAGAAGAATACAAACATGTTTGTTCATGAAAATTTACTCCCCAAAAGCTACCCAAAAGATAAAAAAAGAGGATACCCTGGATTTTCCAATGTTGAAGCACAACAAGCCTTATAATCTTCAGATCATGAGACTTACAAAGCTTATACTTATTCAATCAGAATTTTTAAAAGATTGATCAGTGATACGTAACAGGTTCCCTTTATCATATTTAATGTCACTAATATTTTATCACAATTTTTCTATAACTTCAAAATATTTTTAAAAGTTTCCAAGGATGGCAAACGTATCTGACAGAGAAAAAGATAAAAAAAACTCTTAGGCGTATTTTGCTTTTACAGAGTAGAAACTACGCGAAAATCTGGAGATGACGGGGGTTGAACCCGTGGCCTCTCACATGCGAAGCGAGCGCTCTACCACTGAGCTACATCCCCACGAGAAGACCAAGGCGCCCAATTTGAAGTTGATATTATGTGGTCATTCATTTTACAAGTGATAAATATTATGAAATTTATTATAATCCAAAATTTAGGGAAGATAATAAATGAAAATGATATGGATGTGAGGTAGCATTATAATGATAATTGTTGTGGTCATTTGATGTTGATAGTATAGGAGAAGCATTATTACTCGGAATGTCTGGAACAAGTCGATGTAAATTTCCAATTGTATCAACACGAAGCATGTCTTATCTATTTTGTCGGTCGTTCTTATCGGTACAGACAAATTGTAGAGCTCCGGAGAATTTATTAATAATGTTTTATCTCGAGGTATATATCTGTACTCCAGTAATGCGTGTTACGCTTATTTGAAAATAATTATTGCTAAGCTATTACCAATGACGTTCTCTAAATTAGTTTCGTATGGATTTAATGTAATATGATCACATCATTAATGTTATGAAATTAAATTTTTAACCATAATATAATTACATTCAATAAAAATTCGGTTCAAGTTGATAACACATATATGGTACATTTTAATGAAATAAAATTAAATAACAAAGTGATCCACCCGATGCTACGCAGTTTTACTTCTGCAGATGTTTTTTTTAAATAATTTTTTTTAAACAAAATCCTATTTTTATTTAAAAAATGTTTACAGTGAAAAAGCAAGTGCAATTGCAAAGTGTTTTTTAACCTAAGTACAGAATTTTGATTTTAAAATTTTCTTTAGCGCACTCTAAATAATTTATGAAAAGATGTGGAGATGACGGGGATTGAACCCGTGGCCTCTCACATGCGAAGCGAGCGCTCTACCACTGAGCTACATCCCCACAATGGGCTGGAAAATTACCCAGCAACAGTAGAGTTAGCTAATAACCGATAACAAACAACTTGTTTCATCTGAAAGTAGTTTAAATGCAAACCCCATTTCATTTGTAATCAATATAAAAAGCAAAACCTTTGGAAATTACTGGAACTTTTCTCAATTAGAATGGATTGCCACTGTAATTAAATTTTCTAAAAGTCATGAATCACTGCTAAAAAATGCAGCTGCCCAAAATTTGAATGCAGCTTAATTTTTCCCCTTCCGTTACTAAAAGTAATTATAAGTAGTTATTAAAAGTTGCATAAAGTTTAGTGTGATTGAGCTTTAGAGAATTTGACCAATTCTCCCAGGCCTAATAGGAGGAACCCTGCAATTTTTCCAAATCCGATGAGGTTGTTTTTGGTGGGGGTAAATGAAATGGTGAACAGATTTTCACAGACCGATCGAAAAATTATTTTGTAACTACAAACACATCAAAATGTAAATTAGACTACAACATTTCAAAATTGTTTTAGACTGTTTAGGATCTTAACTTTGTACATAGTTTAGAATAACTGAAATGTTTAGGATATCAATCATATCATATTACAATTTTAAACATATCATAAACTTTTTTTACATTTGCTTTAACTGGTCTGAAACTTTGAGTTTGACTATGTTCAGTCTGCGGACAGAATTATTATAATAAATATCATAATAATAATAATCCGTTCTATCTTTAACTCTTTATTAATTATAATTGGTAGTTTTGATTTAAACAGTTTCAAAAATGTTTCTACTGCGTCGGGCTTTCGTCCCTTTTCTAAACTTGAGCCCCCCAAGCATTTTTCGCTGGTTGCGCCACTGCCTTTCGTGAAGTGGCACTTCGTAAATAACTACATGGCTAATGACGCTTTGTAAATAACTACATGGCTAATGACGCTTTGTAAATAACTACATGGCTAATGACGCTTTGTAAATAACTACATGGCTAATGACGCTTTGTAGAACTTTGTAGAAGTGTCCAAAAGAAAGTCTTTTTAAACTTGATTTTAAAATCACGTCTCCGTCACGTGACCGTGGAAACGCGAAAAAATTGTTTATTTTGGTCTTCAATAACGTTCTGTTGACTAAGACTCCATGTTATCGAAATAATGTTTGCCTTGTCCAATTTATCATCCATCCCTTCCTACCGCTACAACCACCTTTACAAGAATCTATTCGATTCTGGAGAAGATTCAGTTGGTTTTAGACGAATGTATCGTAATAATGTGTTAAGAATGTGTAATAATGTGTTACGAATTTGGCGAAGTTAATTAAGAAAGAATGATTTTTTGATAAAAATTCAAAACCTGGAGATGACGGGGATTGAACCCGTGACCTCTCACATGCGAAGCGAGCGCTCTACCACCGAGCTACATCCCCTGACGAACGGTTGGTCTGCTAGTATGCGTTTTAGCGTGTGACAATCAGATAAAATAATTGCCAAAACATCAAGTCACAATAAATTCTGGAATCTGTTAGTTTTGTTCCTCGCGTATCTGAACAAATGGATAAATCTATCGGCGTCTTACTTTATCTGGAGCTCGATGCAACATCTTCAGTCAAGCGCGAACGATACGGTTCGAGATCATTTACAAGTGGAATCTATTCTCTTTGAAGGCGCAGCGAGGTTTTGTGATTTTTGTTTGTTTCAAATCTTTCAAAGATCAAATCCAGTCAAGGTGGATGTTCATTGTTCCGCATCGCTGAATCGGATTATTTGCATCTGTGCAGTCAAATGGAATGAACCGTTGATTCAATGTTCGGACGACAAAGTAGCCGTGCTAAATTAAAGTTTTTGTTATGAAATATAAAACAAACCTTTTAACATAAAATAGCGAAGGCCAAAAAAACATTAAAAACAAAAAAAAAAAACAGAATTTAAAAAAATTCTAGAATTTTTAAATGTAAAGAAAAACTTTTGAGATCCATCCGTATGTTCCTCTCACCACTCAAATCATCGAGCATCCCACAGGAAGTCAGCACTTGGAGATGACAAGAGGACTGTGATGAAAGCCTTTCAAGTGCCAGAATTTTTTCAAATGCTTCGTCAAACGAAACAAAAACAAACCTCCTCAGTGTAGTGTTTTGCAACCGGGAGTTGTTCTCTGGAGTTTTCCACGAAGGAATTTTGTTTCTTTTGTGTGCAGTTGATTCATTTTGCATACAATTGGAGGTCTTTAGGAGTCGAAAGAAAGCGATTGACGGTTGAAGGAAAACATGTTTATATTTTGCGGTATGTTTTTGCTTTGTTTGTGAATTGTTCTGACAAATGAAAAAGGAGGTGCTGCATGGATCGCCTCAAAATTCGAAAAACAAAGATTTAAATTCAAAAATAAATCTTTCGAGAATTTACTGACTTTTTGTTGAAACATTCCCTGGGATGAGAAATGTGAAAACATAAGACATTAAATTATTTTAATAAAATATAATTTTAATTAGATATTTATATTTTTAACTCTTACGGGGATATCGCATTGGCATTTTTCATTTTAATTTGACATGTAATTTATCATTCCAATGTCAATAATCAACGTGATGCTGATGATCACTATCATCATCAGTGACATTTAAAAAAAATAGCAACTCATTCAAAAACAATATCAGTGTAACGTTAACAATAATTCAATAATTGTCTAAATTATGTATTATAAATTATTGTAATCGAAAGAAATGAAAATAAAAATCTTAATTAACTCAAAAAGTCGAACTGGTAAGTCCCATCTCGAGTTTAATATTCTCAGGAAATGGAGGCAGGAAAGAGAATGAATGAGTCTGTTGATTGCATTTTTTCTTCTTAGAGAGCTTCACCTCAGATGGTGATTTGTAGGACCACCATGACTTAAAAAAGGTAAAGGTTGCAGGACAAAATGTCCGAAGCCATTGATTTATGTCCATTGAGGAATTCATTTATAAAAATTTGAGACGATTTTATTAATTATCAAATTTATCTATAATTTAGTTTTAGATATTAGTCTTGAGATCGAGATGATTAACATAGTTCTCACTGAAGATGTGGCGGCAAGAAAACATGCAAAGTATAATAATTTAAGCAACGCGGTTCTTAATATCAACGGATACAAAAAACATTCTAAGTAATGAAATTATTGCAACGTAACTAAATTACTGAATAAATTTGAATAAATCGAGAGAAAATAATCAACAAATCGCAGTGAGATTCCGATATAAACTTTCACAATCCCAGCACCGTGTCCTGGGAATAAGTTTTTTCGTCGACCGTAAATTAATGTTACCCTGTACTCGTAAATAGCCGATCTTTTGAATGCTTTCAAAATCCCATACTCTGGAACGAACATTTACATCGGGCTACTGAATATTGGAGACACCGTACATTGCTAGAAGATTGGGTTTTTTCGCTTACAAATTCTGGAGAATTTCTCAGAATTTAAAATGTCTGTTTTAAAAAGTGATTTTTGTTTTTTTGGTTTATTTCGTTGATCCAGATCTCATTTTTTGAAAATTATTTTATTCGATAAGAATAAAAATATCCGCAGAATAAAATTGATTGATTCATTGTGAGTCCACGAAATAACAGAATGAAGAACAAATCTTGATTCGTGGGTTCTGTGAAAGATCAGACGCATTTAAGGAGTCATAATTTCCAGTTCATTCGAGTTCTGGTTTTAAAATTAAAATCAGTTCAAATCAAATAAAATGTGAAAAATGTATAAATTGTAAACAAATTATGGTATTTAAAAATATTATTTAAACCCTTATTAAACCTTTTCATATCGATATAAATACCACACTGTTTTAAATAATACATGAATACACACTACTTGAAAAAAAACCTCTAATTTTCAACAATTTATTCATAATTTTTTTGTACAAACACAAAGATATAAAATAAAAGATGAAGAAAATAAATTTAACTAAATTTCTAAATTAACATCATAAATCTTGATAAGTGGACCAGAATCATGTTTTCTGCATTCATATTTGCTCAGTAATTTGCTCAAATTACTTTTCAGAGTGAAAATTCATTCAAACTGTTCATTCAAACACTTCTTCAAAATTACGTCAGAACCAAAAGCATAATTTCATTTGCCTTCCATTGAAACAAGAAAATATCGTTCAACCTTTTCTAATTTCTCTCGCAACCTTTTTGACGACCAATTTATCTGATTGTCATAGCAGTATATCCTTACTATATCTTAATTAATTGCAGTATATTAATATAATACAATAATGTAATATTATATATTAATATAATAGTATATAATCTATACATTAAACAAGGATCTTTATGTATATTTCTTATACAAATCTTTAATCCTGAACCGATTTGATTGAAATTTGAAACACTGAGTACGTTGACTTTGGGGTCAGTTTTGTCTACTTTGCAAAAAAAATCGATAAATTATTTTGCGTTTTATTGCCAAAAAACATCTTCTGGGCTTATTCTCACAAGAGCGTACGCGCCATTTTCAAAGCTGGTGAGATTAGGCGCATGCTGATTAATATTCATGCACATAAGTTATCAGTTTATGTTGTAAATTTTCCGTTTTATAATTTAAAATTTATATTTTTTTAAATTATTTATCTTATTATTAAATGATTTAATATTACTGTTATTTTGGTAGACATCTTATTTTCCCACGGACAAGTTTATGTTGCATGCTCAAGAATGGGTTCGCCCAACAATTTATTTATTCTCACTCCAGGAGGTGAAACAAAGAATGTCATTTATGACCAAGTATTGTGTTGATTCATATTAATAAAAAATTTTTTTATACTGTACAAGAAGTTTATTCAATGACAAATCTATTGCCGGGTAAACATCTAGTAATGTATAATAGTATGCATATTATACATAATATAATAAATTAATAAATTAATATATTATAATATAAGCTGAGTTGTCGTTAAACTTGTGGAAATCTTTGGAACGTATTTTTATCTCTTCGTTCAGGGAATGACCAAAATATACAATCCCCTGAAAGCAGTAGAACAGAATCAGTAAAAGAGTGGCCATAGATTTGCAGCTTGGAATAAATTGCATAAACCGGCAACACAGGAGAACTATTATTATCCGAACGAAAAGCGTAGAACCATAAACTGAGGTGGACTTTTAGCAGATGCAAACATTCTTTGTGTACGCGGATATTGTGATCACCAGAACGTGGAAGACACCTCCAGGGCTGAATGTTATAAAAATCGGACTTGTGTGGTCCTTACTGAGACATTTGAGGAGGTGACGATTAAAAGATGTTCTACCACTGGTGACAATTTTCTGATGATGTTAAACCGTGCATAGTAACTCTGATAATTAAATCTTTATACTGGTTCGTGTTGGTACCGATGTACACATTACAAACGCATAAATACTCCAGTTATGTACAGGTTGGCCGAATGGGTATGGTTCCCGCATGCGGCGGTAATATCAACAGTCATTCTGTGTCGTGTTCGCAACCCAGCTTGCACTGCCATGGAGCATCCTCGGGTAAGGGCGCTATATAAACGGTAGATCGATTAAAAAGTGCTTTCACATCCCATCCTATCTGGATGATGGTGATACATAAGGCACTCAAAAAATCGGATATTTACAAAATAAAAAATTGTCATGGTTCAAATGCTACTCACTGAATTGCCGATTGCGATGTAACAATTATTTTATTTTAGATTTGGATGACGAAAACATTTTAAATGAATTAATTTAGATGAGCTTGGCAAAAATCTAATTGGTCAATTTAATTATCAGGTATGTAATCGTAAAGTTTACGAACGCTAAAGATGTTTTTTAAAATTTTGCGGTGTCTCCCTGATTTACATGGACGTCAAACTTTGCTGTTTGACTGATTTTCCTAAACATGAATCTTCGTGCAAAAGACTTTCAGTAATAAATCGAAAATAAAGAAATTAAAAATTTTTGGAAAACAGAGTAACATCATCATCATCATCATCATCATTCATCATCATCATCATCATCATCATCATCATCATCATCATCATCATCATCTCATCATCATCATCATCATCATCATCATCAATCATCATCATCAATCATCATCATCATCATCAATCATCATCATCATCATCATCATCATCATCCATCATCATCATCATCATCATCATCATCATCATCATCATCATCATCATCATCATCATCATCATCATCATCATCAGCATCATCATCATCATCATCATCATCATCATCATCAATCATCATCATCATCATCATCAGCATCATCATCATCATCATCATCATCATCATCATCATCATCATCATCAATCATCATCATCATCATCATCATCATCATCATCATCATCATCATCAATCATCATCATCATCATCATCATCATCATCATCATCATCATCATCATCATCATCATCATCATCATCATCATCATCATCATCATCATCATCATCATCATCATCAATCATCATCATCATCATCATCATCATCCATCATCATCATCATCATCAGCGGAAATAAGGAAGCGTGAAATATCCATCACTTCGATCAACCAAATGAAATTGTCTGTCTTTAAGAAGAGCTTCAATTTTGAAGATGGGAAAAATTTTTAATTTGAAAGTTTAAAACCCTGAATAACCCTCTTAATTCAATTTTTATATTTAAAACCTTGAATAATTTAATTTAATTTCAAGCCGCTTGAAAGTAAAAATATCCAAAAACACTTTCAATTTTACCTTCGATAATTCAATTCATTCAACGAAAAAGAAAAAATCTATTTTATTCCCACAATCTTCAAGGCATACAAAAAAACGTTCCCTTGTTGGACAAATGCATATTTTTACGTCTCTCATGGATTGGAAAAAATTGCTCTGAAAAATTCACAGGACGGTTCAAAAGATCGCGAAAGGCCGACCTTCCAATTATGAGTTGGTCAGAAGATGGACACGTGCTGGACACGTCTTATCGTCTGCATCTGGCATGACAAGGCGGAATTGGAAAGTTGCCGGGAGATGATGAGGGCTAAACTTTTGAGGATTCGAAAGATTGCAGTTGATGACCTTAAGGATGTCTGGAGATATCAGTGGTGATGGACTGACGAGGATGATTATTATGGCCATGGTGGTGGTGATGATGATGAAACTAGGATGATGAGGATGATGACGACGGTGAGGATGATGATGATGTCGATGAATTTGAGTGCCTTCAAATATAGCGTTTTGCCATCCTTATGTTTTAAATGTTTTAAAATATATTTTTGCTACTTTTTCTTAATTAAGGTTTTTTAAACCGTTGAAAAATATAAACTAAGAAACGAAACGAAAGGAATGTAGAATGAGAATTGACTGGGTGGTTTTACTCTCATTAGTTACGTCACGTTCATCATCATCATCATCATCAACGTAGTTAAATAGTCGTCGTTATCATCACCATTATCGTCATCGTCGTCGTCGTCACCACATAGTTTTTCGTTATTATCTGCCGATTTACCTCGGCTTTGTAAGGTCAAATTCAAGATTCACGAACCAATGAGAGCCTTGAAATCATTATCGATCTCAACTCGTATTTGTGACGTCATCACAGGATTGTAGGAAAAAAAATTGATTCTGCCGTTGTTCGTGCTCAACTTACAAACATTGTTAAGGGTTTAAGTTAAAAGACATTAATAATTTAATGCAGAGCAATAACATTAATTTCTTCTTAATTGAGTATTTACATTTTGTTGATATATTACTATTTATTATTGCTAATAACCCGGTTAAAGATGTTATTTAATTATTGTCCAAATTTTTTCAACCATTGCCGTGAAATTTCTACTCATCAACTTTGACATCTAGCGCAAAATGTTATTATTATGTTATTGAAAACACAAACAACTTAAAAACAACACCTCCTTGCTCAACATTCAGACAACAACAATTATCGAAGCAACGGACATTCGCTTGGTCCAGGAATGTGAAATCGAAATTGCGGAGTCGGGAATTTCCCAACGACGTCGTGAAAGTTATTTATGGTTTCGATCCTGCTGCTGGGAAAAGTTGTTGCAATGGTGTTTGTAATTGGTTTTCATCTGAAAACGCCTTAAATCATTCGTAATGGTAACATTGTGAAATATTAATTAAACTAAATAACTAAAAAATTTCATTTTATAAAACAATAAGTTTAATTTCTGCATTTAGTTAATTATGTAATTTATTATTATTTATTTCGTTTAAATCATAGCCGCTCGCAAGAGTTTCTATAACTAACCCTTTAATATTCAATTAGAGTTTTTTTTTAAATTAGTCGTGTACAGTCATACCATTCATTATAAATCTCCAAATTCTGATTTCCTGTCTGAATTGCTTGTGAATCCATTTCCAGCAGAACCCCCAATCTATCATATTTAGCAGCGAAAAACTCTCTTTAAACAAGTATTTTTACAAGTTCATGTACATTGGCACACTGGCAGCGTAAATGTCACTGATTTTTCATAATTAATAATTTCTTAACCCAATTCGTAGTTTCACAAAGTTTCTGATTCTTAGCATTTTCCTCGTCCACCTGAGGTTAAATGAAGCAGGGACGTAAATTCGATTTTAGACCAGACGCAAAAAAAGGTCATCTCATGTGTTACGAGGGTTTGTCTCCCTTCAATTTTGGATAAAAAGCAACAAAGATCGTCTCCTCAAGTTGTGCAAGGGTTTGCCTTCCCCTTGAAAAACTCTGAAATGACGTCCCTGAACTGATGTCATCACACTCTGCTCATAATTTGCGTATCATTTAAATATACTTTTCTTTACAGAAGGTTGTAGCATGTTTGTCATGTGAGTGTTCCATGATTCCTTTCTTGTCTTCGATTGAATAGCTTTTTCTTTTTGAACTCATCTTGTCAAAATAAGGTAATGTCGGAAATAACTAATAATGGTAAATCTATTAAACATTCAAAGCACTGAATTAAGAATATTCATAACCCGATGCAGCTGTTTTCAAATGTCTGCTTAAAGTATCTTTTTTCCAACCAATATTTTATATATAGATACTTTTAGAAATTATAATTTTCATTATCAGTACTTTGTTAAATTAATATTTCAACAGCATTGTATAATTAACTTATAATTCATTATGTTATTGCGTGTTGCTATGCTACAGGAAATACCGGCTGGCGATCTTAGAAAACTCGAAAACTTGAAAACTAGGGCTTATTTTCGGGGAAACACGGTTAAGGTAAGTTAAAACGTACTAAAAATGTCTTCCAAAACTTTAAATACTTTAAACCTAAATTGAAGCGGATTTCGAAATGACATCGTCGACGCAAACTCGCTTATTATTCATCGTTAGCCTCCTTATCTGGAGAGGTGATTCCATCTACTATCGATCCAATTTCCAGTTGATGAATGGCTCTTCATCCGTTTACGTCCTCCACGCTTGGCTGAGTTCTTCCATCCATCGTGACGTCATTCAACGGAATTCGTCGTCTGACGAGCACATGCTCGAGCCCGGGAAAATGCGTGAAGCCCTCATATTGGCCTGCCTTATCTCCACACTGGTAATGGACATGATCGGGAATTTTGATTATGTGATGACGGTGGTGATGATGATGACGATGATGAAGATGATAATGATGATGATGACGATGATGATGATGATAATGATGATGATGACGATGATGATGATGATAATGATGATGATGACGATGATGATGATGAAATGTTCCGATCCTTATTTTTTTCTCAAACGCCTAAAATGCCAGTACGAATATTATCGATTCATGACGTTTAAAATTATCAGATGTTATTCGATGTTGCAAAGTAAGCGTTATAAAAATGTTAAATAACAAATTAATTTAATAACAAACAAAACAAAAACATAAGCAACAAATAAAACGCGCCCACGAACAACCGCCGTTAAAAATCAAACAGCAACAAATTAGCGAAGCGTCCGTCGCTAAGCAACGTCATTGTCGACGTCATCATGCTCGCGCAATCTCCTTGACCGAATTATGCATGGTGCATTTTGTGGTTGGACCATTCAGTCGCATCGATTCACCGCATTCATTTTGCACCATTCATTTGAATTTTTGTTTTTCTTGTAAAAATAGTAAGAAAGTAATTTAAATCATGCATTAATTCAGCAAAAAATAGAAGGCTCAATTGACTTTGACCGGTCGATCCAGTGATGCATCATCAATTCATAGCAAGCAAGCGTGCATTATTCATTCACCGGGCTGCGGGTTGCATGACCGCGTGAACAAAGTGTCGGGATCGAATTATTTTGATGTCATTTGATATTAGAAGCACAATTCGGTTACCTGGTTATTGTGATTAATTTTATTTTGAAAAACATCTAATTATTATTATTATTTATTATTATTATTATTAGTATTATTATTATTATTAGTATTATTATTATTATTATTATTATTATATTATTATTATTATTATATTATTAGTATTATTATTATTATTATTATTATTATTATGATTATTATTATTATTAGTATTATTATTATTATTATTATTATTATTATTAATTATTATTATTATTATTATTATTATATTATTATTATTATTATTATTATTATTATTATTATTATTATTATTATTATTATTAATTATTATTATTATTATTATTATTATTATTATATTATTATTATTATTATTATTATTATTATTATTATTATTATTATTATATTATTATTATTATTATTATTATATTATTATTATTATGATTATTATTATTATTATTATTATTATTATTAGTATTATTATTATTATTATTATTATTATTATTATTATTGTTATTATTGTTATTATTATTATTCATGACATGTTGTCATATGAATAGAAGTAATGATAGTAATGATGAGCATTATGACTGGTGCTGCGATGTTATGATGCTGTCGATTAACATGCCAATGATGATGATGATGATGATGATGATGATGATGATGACGAGGATGGCTACAGCAATGTTTTTTTCCAATTTTGCGGAATAACAAATCAAATTAGCAAAGAATAACCAGCTAGTCGATATTGTCGATGAAGTATCACCATAAATATTCTGGGCATTAGCTGGTTTCTTTATGGATTGTTTCTAAAAATAATAATAATAATGATAATATAATAATAACAATAATATTAATAGTAATAATAACAATAATAATAATAATAATAACAATAATGTTCGCTTCAGACAATACATTATCAACAAGTATTTGTGTGATCTCTTAACAATCTAGATGCGATTTCTTTCACCTGGATTATTTGTATAATTTCTTAAATATCACTTCATAAATATTGCACAATTACAGGATTGAATGAATGAATGATTGAATTAATTAATTACTTAATAACTTTATAAATAAAAACAAGGAAGATAGCGAAATAGAAATAAGATATAAAATGAGATGAATATTATTTTGGATTCGTGATGAGTTGGAATGGAAACAACAAATCACGGAAACTTGTTGCAGTCGTTGATTCAATTAACTGCTAATTATGTTATTCACGAACAGGAAGATTTGGGATTTTTGTTGGTCGAAAATCAAGAAATACAAATAAAAAAATAAATAATAACAATGTTATAATAAAAAAAATGTATTCTCTCTTATGAATCTATTTTAGTTATTATTATTTTTATTGTTGTTATTATTATTATTGCAACACTTCAACATCACGTGAAGAATGACGTCATCGTCTCACGAGGTGACGCTTAAATCGTTGCCGTGGTGATAGTTATTTTTCACATGAACTTGAGAAATAATTCTTTAATTAGCAAAAATAAAGTTTCAATAAATTAATATTTTCACATTTATGTTTCATTTCAAACCTGTTCTTACTAATTTTACGATAAAAAATAAGATATAATTAATGCGTTTATTTAATTTACTTTAATACAGTTGATGCAGTCAAACTAGCGAGAATATTTGAGTCAGCAAATCATAAAACAAAATGCTCAATTGCAAGAATAAAATTCAAAAACATAAAACGTGAACAAATGATTTGAAAACTTTAACTTCGGCAAAGAACGCAATTTTTAAAGCATTTTGAAGCTGAGATTTCATTCACGAGTTCCCTTTGTGCTGCTGAATGCAACTCGGTCGTGAAATTTAAAGTCACAACAAATCTTACGGGATTTCCAGGGTGTAAATTTTATGTTACATTTTTAAAAACGGACTAAAAAAGTATGAATATATGTTTTAGCCTGTAAATAAATAAAAAAAAATATTATTCTTAACTGGCAAATAAATTTCCATTTTAAATGGTCGACAGCTAACATTGCAATTGAAATCGTGGAATTCTGTTTTGCTGTGGAGAGTTAATGTTTTAGTAACTATCGTAATAAAGTAACAGTAATATTACTATATAGTAATTAGTAATAAAACTATCGAAAGTGAGTTAAATAAATTAATTATTTTTTCATTTATTTATCAGCTTACGTCTCATAAAGAGATAATTTGGACTTCATCAGCAAAATTTGTAACCCGAGGATTTTAAACCCATTAGTCCGAGTTATCAGTTTCATCCATTTTGAAATTCACCTTTTTTTTAGTTCTAGAAAAACCCATAACAACTAACATGATGTATAATGATAATAGCATTAAGTGGCGCAACTATAACTACGATTTGAGCCAACAAAATTAATGGTTTTGTATTAGATAATCTATAATTAGTTAAAAAGTTAATTAGTATTACTTGAACACTTGACATTTATCATCCTAAACAGAGAAAAGAGAAAACAAGAAACTTTCCAATTCTAAAACCAGTGAAATTCTGGTCTTATTTGTATATTTTGTATCCAGAAATTCTTCATGTTATTCGCCTGTTTAATATTTAATAACATAATAACATTTTAATTATTTAATATTATATTAATATTTTAATATTTAATATTATAGTTATTCAACTCGCTAATGACAATAAACTTTTTACAACAGAGTTAAAATGATGAAGTATGTACCAACATATATGTAACAATTTGTAACTTTGAACAGACAAACATTTAAAAAACTGATTATTTATTTGTTATATCAGACTTTCACTTTTTGTATTATTAATAGTTAAATTAATTAATTAATTAATTAATAATTAATAACAGAAACGAGATAAAAATTAATTATAATATTAGTATTAATAAATCAAATAAAGGCAACTTCAGACCTGATTGGATCTTGTCAACAAACTGCCTAAAGTTGGTGGCCCAAAGAAAGTAAATTTGCACAAGAAATATTTTAGGTCTTCTTTGAACGGTGAGAAATTTGTGCCGAAGAAATGCGTGCTTAAGTTGTCCTATCCTGGAGTTTTTATGCCTCCCTTATTTCCATATCTCCAAGCCTGCCATCAAGAACGCAGATCGTGTTGGAGTGGATGCATCCATGCATTGTGCATTAACGGATGAATGAATTCCTGGTGCAATTATTTCTACCGGAAGATGGATTTTACTTGATCACACGAAATCTGACATTAGCGAGATCTCTACTTGACTGTTTGGAAAAATAAACGCATTTCATTAATTATCTCAGATAAAAAAAATTTATAATTTCTTAAAAAAAACTAACAATGGAATTTGATTTTGAAACTAATACAAAAAAAAATAATCACAAGCCAATTTAAGAACATTTTTGAAAGGCTGAACAAAAGCTTACCAAACCGGAATGAAAAAAATCTTAAATTACCGAATGTAATGCAAGCTTTGACACTCGTTCATAACAATGATAATAATGAAAGTGCTAACAATAATAACGATAAGTTAATATCAATATAATAACGACAGTGATAATGATAATGAGTCAGATTTTTACTGGAGTGGTTTTTGCTCAACAGTCAAATTAAGGGAATTTGCAGAGGAATGTTTTGGACCTGAGTTTATAAATCTATACTTTTCAAAATACGTCGGATAAACAAGGCTTCAGCAATTAATTGTATTTATTTAAATTTATTTGGAATTACCTTATTCTGATTTTCAACAACTTCCTGAATATTTCTGTTGCGAAGGTTCGAAAATGATTCGAGAAAACGTCATTAATCATTTATTTTGTGACGTTTCAAAAGATTTAATTAAAAAAAGATAGGATACATTTCTCAACAAATATTTCAATGGCATTTTGATTCAGGCTATTTAAAATAATCAATGCAGCTATAATTTGGGAAGGCAGTTCAACTCGATTAGACTTAGATTTTATCTATTAGCATCATCAAATAAAATGCAAAACAAGCGCTATAACATTGAATGCATGAAAAATGCTATAAACACTATTTAAAACATTTAGATTTAGTTAAACAATTTCCTGTGTTATTCGTTACTTTAAATCTTTTCCGCTGTTATGAGGAAGGGGATAAATTGCTTCAGCTTCATAATCTTATGTCCACGCTGATCACGCTGGAACATACCAGGACAAATCTAAAAACATCAGCCTATAGTTCTATTAAAAAATTGGACTCTTTGCAAAATTGTTTAAATTGCCTGTTTAAAAGAAAATATTACTCCAAATTTCCTGAAAAATCTAAAACAATAAACGAGTCTGTTATTTCATTAAATGTCGAATATTTATAGAATACATGAGTATGATAGGTCAAAATCCTAAATTAAAAAAATTAAAAGTCATGTTTAACATTATTAAGTATTCTGTTCCTCAAATTCGTTAGAATGATTAATATTCTGAATTGTTCGTTAGGTGCATTTTCCAAGCATTTTCCAGATAATTCCCAAACCATTTGACGTAGCATTTATGCCCAGGTAAGCCGCGATGAGCAGGGAGAATTCAATATACCCAGTGGAAAGGGCAACTTTTTACTGACCGACCGTGTTTTAAAATATCGTTTTTCAGGTATTCAAAGTTAATAATTTTTTGCTGTTATAATAATACTATTATCATGTCTAATCAACGATAAAAAATTACAAAAAAAATATGTGAAATGCTTTTTAATTTTAGATGTTAAATTACTTTAAATTATTTAAGGTAATTAGCAAATTATTACAAATTTAAAAAGCGTAGTTATTACGTTGGTTACCTGATAAAAATGTACAAAAAATTAGTTTTTTTTGAAAAAATTATATTCAGAATCTTTTTTAGCTACCTCGACTCGGTGGCGGCACCAATTATATCAAAAATTAAACACTCTGCAATAAGTTGTCCAAAGGACTCTGTTGTAAAGTACTCCAATCTAAATTGAATTCAAAACAAAGTAGAATCAAAATGTCTTACAAAACCTATGGCACTCCAGCCTACGAACGCTCTTCAAGGATCTCCATCAAAACGCCTTACAGAGAACAACATCAGCAAAACGACCAGAGAGGCAGAAGGTCCTTCTTGATAAGCTGCTACAAATGCCTCGAAATGGGTCACTACGGCCCTGACTGTCCAAACATTAGACAGGGCAATATCTGGAGGTGCAAGGACTGCTACGAATACGGCCATTTGAAAAAGGACTGCCCATACCTACCCTGGAAGGGAGTAAGGTTCAATCCGAAATCAATGGTTCTTTGCATGGAATGCGGCAATGCTGGACATAAGACACAATTCTGTCCCAATCGTTTAGTAGACACAGAGGATTATCTTCCTAAACCAATGTGCCTCGTTTGCGGAAATCTCGGGCACAACCCTTTGCAGTGTCCTGAGAGAGAAGGTAAAATTGCGTCCGACAAACCGAGTCCCATTTGTTCTCGTTGTAACTGGCAGTGTTGTAAAAATTACCTCATTTCGGTAACTAGTTACAAGTAAAAGTAATACCTCAAAAAGCTACTTAAGTATAAGTAAGAGTATTGTCTCAAAAATTTACTCAAGTAAAAGTTAAAAGTTACAGCGTCCAAAGTTACTTTTAAGTAAAAATTACAAGTAACTTGATGCCGCCATTATTGTGATCATACATCATCCGTATTATTTAAAAGGAATTGTTTCTCTTATCGTTAAAACATTACTGGTATTAACTGCTAGTACTAACAGTCATTAAGTAATAACATTTGAACTAATGCATTCTTTTGGTTTTTTATTATTTATTACATTACAATCACAAATTTTTGTTAATTTTTAACATAACTAAGTCCTCGAATAGTTTGTCACTCATTATGGTCCTTCAGCTGTTCTTGTCATACCAGAAGAGCTGAATAACGTTCAACAGCTGCACTAGCTAGCAGAGGAGTGTTCAACTGGATAAATATTTCTTCAGGTATCGCTTCCAGTAATAATGTTCATGTAAACTGATCGGTCTCGAAGATACTGCATCAGAATATCAGTTGACCTTGTGCAATTGAAGAAACTGTCTTCAATACTGTCAGCATCAGATGAACGAGAGCTCAAAGCTCGTCCATCTTTGCTGCATTAGAAGATGCTATTTTGGCTACCAGTTTCTCATCAAGCTTGACAATCGTTAGCAAAGATATCCCATATCCTTACTTCTGTTGGATGCATGCGTTCCACGTGCTTCTTCAAGTTAGATGAAGAACCTTCATATGCTGAACATGTAGTTTTTGTTTCTGTTGGCAGAGTAGGCATACATACTTATATGATTTTCCTTTTTGAAATCTGAACATTTTGTTCAAATACGGCCACGGACTATCTTCACCCTTGTTCCTCTTATCTTCGCTAACGACACTAAAAATGGCTTCAAATGAAGCCATACTACGATATATTAAATCTTATCTTATATTATTATATGTATACAATATTATATATTAAAAAAAGCTTCGGTATGACTAATCAACAATTTCCGATTTAAAACAAAAACGACCGGCGATAACCACAATAACAAAAGAGCGATGATCGGGAAGGGGAAGGTTCTCGAACGAACCAAAGAATAACAATCTAGAATTTAAATTTTTTTAAAATAAATTAAACTAATTTAAAATGTTATTTATGTTACTTTGTAACGTCTTGCGCCAAAAAGGTAACGAATTAAAAGTATGACCAAAAATAGTAATTTGTTACAAGTAAGAGTACAAAATCTTTTTTGTAATTGTTACAAGTAAAAATTACCAAAAAATGTAATTAATTACAGTAACGAATTACATGTAATTCGATACTGCACAACACTGGTAACTGGCAGGGTCATGACGAACGAAACTGCATTTTCACCGACATGAAGAGGCCCGTCAAGCAAAGAAGATGTCCATGAATATGAAGTCGAATGTTCGTTGAGTGTATTGGTGGTTGTTCTTAATTACCACCTAGCTGGAAAAGGTGAATTGAAAAGGCGATGTAAATTTTATAAGCATTTTGTAGTGATTTTTATTCTTTTTGATCATGCTGATATTTTCAAAAAATAAACATTGATATAAAACATGAAATTGGTTCATTTTTTGCTCAATTGTTTTTGTTATTTGATGTTTTTATATTCTCAAGGATTCCGAATGTGATTATAGAGGCGTCAATTGCGCATCCCTAGTGGAAAGTGAAGCTCCTCCCTGCTTGCTCTTTGAAATTTTTCTAAAACCGTATAATTCATAAATAGGAATTAAATTAACTAAAGTCCACTTATTGTAATAAAGCTAATATGTCGTAAAAAATGTTTAAGAAATTTAGACAATTTTTTTTTTTAAATTCGAATGTCTATTCCATGACTGAATCCAAGTTATAATAAAATCTCTCATTTTATGGAATAAAATCCTCAGGTGTTAGTTATAAAACTCCTAACTGAGTCACACCATGGTTAATTTCTTAATGACTCGTCTATCGACGCCTAGTACTAATAATTCAAGATGATTCATAATAACTCATCATAATAAACAATATAGTCTTTAAAATACTTAAGAAACAATAACGTTTCCTCTTTCTTTTGGTAAACGTCTGACCACGAATGCCATTTAGAACTGCTTTCAATATCACTTGGGCTGGCAGGTGGGTCATCTATCAAACCGCTATAATATCTATTAATTTTTGAGGATCACATCCGATTTTCATTTGCTTTTTTTTAACGAATGAGACCCTCAAGGTCCACGACCCCGAACATTTTCTCCCTTCAGGCCGAGGCCATTTGAAGGAGGTTCCTCGCCCGACCTCAACCCGAATCCAGCTGCGCACGATTTTGTCTGCGCTCCATCCATCCATTCCAGGTTTGCCACTCTGCTAGCAAATATAAATTACGTTCTTCAATATGAATTATTTCATTTCAGTTATCGTCTTCTTTGATTTGAAATGGCTACTGCATCTAAGTTAAATGCAGCTAAGAAATGAAATTTGATGAAGAAAAGCGAGTGTTTTAAGAAAAATGAGAAAGTATCTGGAAATGAGAATACATGTCTTCCTTTCATACCTTCCTGGAAAGTTTACAAACTTCACAATGTTTGTAACAAGGATTATGGCCATGTTCAGTTCATATTCCTATGTGTGGACAGTTATTATCTTTTATGTTAGCAACAAAAACGATTCAGAGAATAAGACTAACTGATGAACACATTGTCATTAAATTGTGTGCGACATTGATGTGAGATTAATAGTCATTTAGAAATTTCACAATTTTTTGAGCAGACAGAATCAGAATCTTGTATTTGTCTGCCTTCTCGTTTACCTTGTTTCTCGCACACACTAAAGCTGTTGGCTTCTGTAGATGCCAATAAAGCACTGGCAAGTGATGCAACTTTCAAGCGAATGTATCATTCAGTGGCTGGCAAATGTTCCAGCTTAAGCAATGCATTACATCAGACTTCAAAACATCAAAAAGCTGCTGAAGCTGTGTTTGATGTACTTGGGAGAACAATACCTAAGCCGACATCAACTTGTTGGAACTCTGAATTTAACAGTTACAGAGCCATCTATGATAGGAAGGACAAACTTAATATCATGAATGAAACAAACTCTATCTAAGAATCAACAGTTGTGACACCATCAGCTGGACATTTTTATGGATTTTATGAACCAGATTATGGGAGTAATGAATCTTCTTTCACAGTGGAAGTACCTGAATGATCCATCACACGACATGAATCAGCTGAGCAGGTACACATTGTAATTTTATAATTTATGTTTTTAAAAAGGTTGTTTTTCAGAATTTATATAATTTTGTTAATAACTTAGAATTTCTGGCTATTGCATGTAGATATCCAGCAATCAAAAAAGTATTTCTCAAGTTCAACACAACCATTCCATCATCTGCACCTGTAGAAAGACTATTTATACAGTCAAGCTGGTCTTACACTAACTCCTCAGGATATCAGACTCTGACAAATATTTTGAAACACTGCTTCTTTTAAAGGAGAATAAACAATTTTATTGATAAATGTAAATTTTGTTACACTTGTTTTAACATTGTATTGAAGATAACGAATATTATTTCTGATCGATGAAGGTCCCCAAAAGTACTTATACTTAAGTACATTTGAAAATACTTGTACTTATACTTGGTAAATTTTAATGAGATGCCAAGAAAAAATAAAGCTCCACCCCTAAACAAATTAAACTCCGCCTAAAATGAGTAAAAGTGAATCTTTTATCCGCAATATATATTAAGTCATTTACATAGAAATCTCTAATAAAGTTTTATTATCATTTTGGAAATACTTGACGTCTGACATTAGCGATCAAGTGTTTAAAGTTTACGCTTTGCCTAACCCTAACCCTACCCTAACCCCTAACCCTACCCTATCCCCTAATCCTAACCCTACCCTAAATCTTGAGCGGATCTATTCGGAGCCTAAAAATGCGGACCGATTTTCCCTAAAAAGAGATATACCTAAAAATATTACGGATCAAAGATTTACTTTTACTCATTTTAGGCGGAGCTTAATTTGTTTTGGGTGGAGCTTCATTAAAGTGGAGCATCTCATTAAAATGTGTGCGTCCGTCTCGAACGGTTTTACCGAATAAATTAAGAAAAATTAAAGAAATATTATGGTTTGACATCTTATAACTATTATAACTCCAACAGATTTGTGAGGCATGATCTATTCCTGGTGAATCCATACTATCACCGATTACTTTCAAAAAACTTTGACATGCTTTCCTTGATCATTCTTTCCATTACCTTACACATTATAGAAGTTAGATTCACTGGCCTGAAGTTGCCAGGTGAGTCTTTACTTCCTTTTTTAAATAGTGGAACTAAAATCCTTCCAGTCCCTTGGTAATTTTCCCAGAGTTTTCAGACTTCTTAAACAAATTTGCCAAAGCCTATCCAATTTCAGGCCTTGTCTCATAAAGAAGTTTTGGAGGGATGGATGGATCTACACCAGGACTCTTATCAACTTGTAGTTTTTCTAGATGCTTCTTTAGTTAATTCTATATAATTTAAATTAAGCTTTTCCTCTTTGATTCTTCTTGCTGGCTCAGGTATGTTATCTATTATTTCTTTAGTAAACACTGAATTAAAATATTCATTTAATAGACTTGCTGTTTCTTTCAAAGACTCAACAGTTTTTCCATTTTAATTTTTTAATGTCCCAATTCTGTCCCTGACTTTTTATTTACACCTAGCATATCTGAAAAAGCTTTTTATTATCATATTTTATGTAACTAACTATCCTACTTTCATATGATGCTAATTCTGTTATCTATATTTATCTTTCCAATATATTTTCCCATATTTTATTTTATTCTTATTATCTTCTTTTTAAATGTATGTCTTCCCTAACTTCTGCCAATGCTTTCACCTTTTTCCAAGCTTTATATTTTGCCCTTTTAGCCTTGATTACATCTTTGGTGATCCAAGGCAGTCTTTTTTTTGCAATCTGTTTTACTTTGGAACATACTTTTTAACTACGTTATTTAACTCTCCTTTAGTTATCTCCCATGATTCTTCTAGATTAGTATCTGCCGTTTTCTAGTTAGATCAACCTCTGTCATTGCTTTTTTTATTATGTTATAATTAGCCTTAAAAAACTGTAAAATGTGTTACTTCCCTCACTTGTCTTTTCCTTTCCAATAGATTTGTTCCATCTGAATATTTGGTGATTACTTGTCCCAAAGTGTTCTCCAACCACCAGATCTTCCACCCTGTTCTCCTCACTAGTCAGAACCAGGACCAGTATGTTGGGACCTCTAGCTGGATCTTGAACATGCTGGAAAAAGAGCATTGCATACACAATTTAAGAGATTTATATCCTCAGGCCTTTCTCCTGTTAAGCTGTACGACTCGACATGATAGTTCAAATCTCTCATTAGTCACTTTGCTGCTTCTCCTAATTGCTTCATAAAGACCTGTATCATCTTCAGAGTCTGATGGCCTGTAATATAAACCAACCAGCAATTTAAAATTATCTAATTAAATGTCACATCATTAACTTTCCTTAAATGTCTCAAATTGAAAATCCTCCCTTATCACAGCTTTTATGCAGTTCTTAACATAAAGTATTACTCCTCCAGCTCCGTGACTAGATTCCTTTTTGTCTCTCCCTGTCTTTTCTTAGTAGCTGATGTCCGTCAAGCATTAATTCATGGTTTTGGATACTTTCCTTAGTCCATGTCTCTGTAAAACCTATAAGATTAGGATTTTCTTCTCTAGCAATTAGCTCTGCTCTCTTTTCTTTGCACACTATACCCCTTGCATTTGTATAAACACATTTTAATCGTTGTTCAGTATTTACGTGAAATTGATTTATTTACATGAACTCTTATTCTTACGTAATTATTGCACTTAAGCAATCACCTTTACTTTTCAAACAGTCCGATCCCACCTGGGAGGCAACCACTCGCTGCCAAGGATGCTTTTACAGAGAAAACAAAAAACAACTTTTTTTGCACATTATTTCAACACATACAATTCAAATGCAAACAAATCACATTGTCAACATTGGATGATCAATTCAATTGGTATCCAAATGTCCAATCGTATGTCTGTAATCGTACAATTATGGGATTATTAATCGCCCAGCAATCCAAACCCTGTAGAAACTACCCTTATGCTCAACCAACAACACTGCTATTTTTGATGGCTTTTTGTTATGATAATAAACAAAAGTTAGTTTTTGCATTATTTCAACAATGCATAAAAGTATTTTTTTAAAAACAATAAGTCACATTGTCAATGAGCAATGCTGTGTGATTTGGCTTGCAGTACTTTGCATTCCATGTTCTTGACGGAGACGTGGCCGCATATGGTGACACTTGGATGACTTGGAAGTTGGTCGGCCCGCAGAAACCCATCGGTAGCCTATCTTCATGCCTGGCCTTCGACACATCACCGATGTTGGCCTTACCTTAATCGTGCCACCCCTCCTAGCTTGCAGGGCTGATCGGCACCGGAACAGAGCCCTAGTGAAGTTCTTTTCTGTCTTGATTGACTTTAGATATGGGAGAAATGCCTTGAGAGTTGGGATGGAGCATGAGTTTACAAGTCCTAGAATGCGATCTAGTTCTGTTCTCACGTTACAGATCAATTGGTCAGCTTCATCGTCGGTCATACGGTCCACTCCAACACCGGCAATATCACCAGATAAAATGCTCTCTGAATGCTCACGAACCGCATCCAGCTCATTGTTCAATCTTTGCACCGGATCAACCATGCCTCCTAAGTGCTCCTTCCTCCAAAGATCGTACAAATAATACACTGTCCTTGCTGTTGGATTAACGGATGCATTTGCCAACTTTTCATCTCCATCCACATCACCCTAGAAAAGTGAAACATCACCTTAATTTTTGGTTTGAACTAAAACAAGATGAAAAAAGCAGCGAACTTATACTGAATGTCATCATACCTTTAATTTATTTTCATGTAGAGAGATCGCTGATGCTGGCGAGTGGCCGTCATTAAAGTAACTATTAAAAATTCTGCGAGTCTCATCAGAGGCTCTGAGCAGGCGCATAGCCTCTGCACAATGTGTCTGGTGATTGTGTGCCAGATCCATGTTCAATATTGCAGGCAAAGGAGGATCCTTAAACCAATGGAATCTACTTAGCAGCTCATAAGGTCAACAGCTAATGTGGATTTAAATTGCTGACCTGCCTCAGGAATGGATCATTCTTACGTGTGTCCCTCCTCACATGTTTGATTTTGCATGAAATGCTAGCCTTACAATTAGTGTTGCGTGATATTGATTTACAGTTAGCTTTTTTAACTTTATTCCTCTCGCTGTGTTGACACAACATTTTCTGATGGAATGCAGACCTAAAATATTTCAATCTGCATCTTTATGGTTTCCTAATCAATAAATAAAAATCTTTATTTCAAATAAAAATGACTACAAGTTGCAAATAAAATGAATGAATTAAGGCTCACCTAACGACTGGGAAAGTTTTTAAAACTATAAATTTTTGGAGCGAAGAGCTTTCAAATTTATGCAACCAGCAACGCCAATCCTCAGCAGAACCAATGTTACATCGAACTGTAAAGCTGCCGTCTGCTTGTTTTTTAAAACCATCGTAACAATATCCAGGAGGTAATTCTTGGACGAGTTCCATTATCAGTTGAAACAATCAGAAAACCAATTTGGTATCGGAATTATAACATCCTATCGCAGCGCGTTTATCAGCGGGACTATGAATATTAATCAGCCCACTTCTGTATTATATACGGTTTTGTAAATAAGCCAACAGGGTCGGTGAGCTGCATTGAGTATTCGAATTTTAACTGAACTGTACAGATGCAACGTCTATAGCCGTAGTCGTGCAAATCGGAAAATCATACTTAACAAAATATAAATTTAAAAAATTTTTTTAACGTGGTATAATTTGTTCTTCTCAATTTCTAATAGACATATTTGATATCATAACTTATTTAAGGATGGGGAAACATTACTAACACTCATTACTGGAACGTGATTATATGGATAGTTACTTATTGTTACAAAACTGAATGTTCACCACTACTGAAATGTTATTAGGAACAAATGTCACTCAAACATTGCTTGAAGTCGAAGATATTTTTCGCAATAAGATAAAAGGAATTGGTTTAAAAATTTAAATTATAAAATTAAAATATCTTGACATTATTTTTGTTAAACTTTTTTAATTAGTCATTAAAATCCATTTATATACAAAATTTATTTATAATAATTTTTTTATTTTGAATATTTTCAATACATTTATTAATTTTATTTAAATCATAGAGTGTGACATATAGGAATTTAAGATTAACATTTACTTATATCGGAAAGTCTTTTATCGTCTAACTTCCTTTTTTGATCGGTCTTTCTGCAAGTATGGCTGTCGGTAAAAACAAGAGACTCTCCAAGGGAGGAAAGAAAGGAGGAAAGAAGAAGATGTACGGATTTTTTACACGTTTATATTAATTTTTATTAATGTTCGACGTTTACGCTAATAACCTGAACATTTGCCCACGTGTCGAACTCAAACCCCGAAAATGGATATTTCACGACTCATTTTGCCGGATGATTGTACGGAAGATATTAAACTGAATGTTTGATTTCGATTCAGTGTGGATCCTTTCTCCAAGAAAGACTGGTACGATGTCAAGGCTCCCTGCATGTTCACCAACCGCAACATCGGCAAGACCATCGTCTCAAGGACAGTCGGAACCAGTAAGAACGATTTGTTTTTATTTCTACATGTGTTGTGTTTAGAAAGTTGCGAGATGTGAAACGATTGGTGGGATGCTGATGATTTGAACAATTACTTGTAGAGATTGCTTCTGAGGGTCTGAAGGGTCGTGTGTTCGAGACCTCCTTGGCTGATCTCCAGAACGATGAGGTGTCCTTCAGGAAGTTCAAGCTCATCTCTGAGGAAGTCCAGGGAAAACACGTTCTCACTAACTTCCACGGAATGGACATGACCACTGACAAGCTCAGGTCCATGGTCAAGAAGTGGCAGGTAAGAATCTGAACTGAACTCACTAAAACATGCAACAATGAAAAATATATTATAGTTAATGTTAATTAACAATTTTCCCTTAGACTCTGATCGAGGCCCACGTCGATGTGAAGACAACCGATGGATACCTCCTCCGCCTCTTCTGCATTGCTTTCACTGCCCGTAAGCAATCTTCCACTAAGAAGACTGCCTACGCTCAGAGCACACAGGTCAGGGCCATCAGAAAGAAGATGGTTGAGATCATGAAGAAGGAGGTCGAGAAGAGCGACCTGAAGGAAGTTGTCACCAAGCTCATCCCAGACAGCATTGGCAAGGACATTGAAAAGTTCTGCCAGGGAATCTACCCTCTCCACGATGTCTTTGTCAGGAAGGTCAAGGTCCTGAAGAAGCCCAAGTTTGACAGTGAGTGTCCAATGTGGTCGTGAGTTGAATTACAAGTGCACTGATTAACTGCTAATTTTTAACCATTTCAGTTGGAAAGCTCTTGGATTTGCACGGTGAGTTGCAAGGAAAGTCAACTGATGCTTCAGAGAAGATTGACAGGCCAGGAAACTTCGAGCCCCCAGTAGTTGATAGCGTCTAAATGAACCGATGATGTTACTCTCTGTTTCAAGGGCTAAATAAAATAAAAAAACATCAAACTTGTTGATTTGATCGTCTGAAAATGTTGGGGGTTAATTGATTTTTGCATTGGCAAATAATGGGAAATGGGCATACAATTACATCTTATGACCTTATAGAAATTCTATAAGAATAATGTCGTCTTGAAAATGCCAGTGCGAGATGGTTTGCTAAAGTTTGAAATGACATTGTTAGGTACAATTAAAAATGGTTACTTTTAAATTTCAATTAAAAAGAATAAAGAATTATTCCACTAATTGAATTGTTCAATATTTGCAGTACTGCGTATTCTTATTCACAAATTCTGTTTTTTTTACGGGTTTGTTTTTTTTTATATATATTTTATTACGTTGCACGCTTGAAAATGTCAATTTCAAATCTTGTAAAAACATTTATTGCGAAGTTCGATAAATGAATAAATACATGCTATTTTACACACGAACGCCTTACATTGTGGCACAACACAAAAGAAACATGAAAAGTTAACAAGATTTTTAAAAACACATGACGAACATAACATCATAACAAATTTCGTTGACCAAACAATGTCCTATTCTGAGCTACATTGGAAATGTTAATTTCTTTTTTGAGTTTATCATCATCTTGAAAATTTACAATTCCCCTCTCCAGCATGCATCGTCGTTAATCTTGCAAAAAACTGATGAGGGTGTCGAAAAATCTACTTTTGTCTTCGACTCTGAGTTCCACAACTGAAATTAAGAAATGCTGAATTGAAACAGATTAACCAAATTTCTCTTCAAGTGAACATCAGATATTTATAATATAATTATTCCTACTATTATAATATTCTTCAAATATTTTAAGGTAACATGTTTGAAAATACTGATTTGTTACATTGCTGAACAAATATCTAAACAAATTTAACTAAAGAATATGTAAGGATAAATAAATTTAATAATTTCTAAATAAAAGCCACGTAATGGAATCATCTGTTAGACATAAAAGACTGTGTTTTGAGGCTCCAGTCTTTATAACAGAAGTAGCACCTACTTACAGTCACCAATAAGAAATATGATATGAATAATCATTTGAAAATATTACCAAAATTTAGAATAATAATGTGATATTAGTCTAAACATGAATAATTAGTTAACAAGTTACCAAAACTCTCAAAGCACGACTGGTCGATTCTCGATCCTGTGCTGATAGCTGCCTGCTCAAATGCCTTCCCAAAACAACTGCAGATGAAATGGAATCATTGTCATCATTGATGTCTTATTGTTTGTTCATTTAATTTATTTAAACACTCTCATCAAGTCTTACATCTTTACAAATCCTATGATTACAAACATTCATGTAAAGCAATGCACACCGAATTGTCACATTTAATTCCACTGCGCTGCCATAGTTCGGACATTTATTTGCATTGCGTTTATTTTTTTATCACAAAAGACCACCCACTTCTTCATGGACTTGTCGAGGATCGGTGACACTCCCACCAGTACCATCACTTCCCTCTGCTTCAACACGGTCCCGAGAATCATCGGCAGTTGTTTCGCTTTCTTGCTTCGGTTCTGAGGAGGAAGCGGGAAAAATCAAGAAAGAGTAAATGCACCATCACCACCATAATTATCATCATCGACGTGAATGTAAACGGAATTGTTTGTCATCGTCGGCTTTAATTTCAAATGGAAAGGTTAAAAGTTTGATTTATTGTTCTACATTTTCAATATTTTAGCATTTACATCATTTAATCATAAATCTTATTGCTTTAAGAAATAATTATAACAATAACAGTTAGACATGTGGAAACTATTGTACATCACATAATAATAAATTACAAAGCTAAGTGGATTAGATAAAATTAATAACGCAAACTCACATTAGCACAATAAGCCTCCAGAGTAAATTTGGCCAACTGGTGAATGCAGTTTGGTCTTGTGAAGAGCTGTGACTCGAGTGAACCCTTAATTAAAATGTCATCCATGAATATTAACGACCAAGTCAATTATTGACAAACTCGACATTAACATATTACAAGGAACAGTTAATAACATCAGCACATATTTATTTATTATATATTAATGGCTTTAAAAAGTGTCTCTGATGCATGCGGTGCTGTTATTATTATTATTATTATTATTATATTATTATTATAATAACAACTAATTTAAACTCCACCTGTTGAACGAATGAGTAGAGAAAAGGTCCTGCACAGATGATTTGGTTCATGTCGAGGAAACTTTGAACCTGGGAGACAAGGGCGGTCAGTTGAAGTTTGGCCTGCTCGATGCCCCTCCTCAGGATGTCAGTGTTGTACCTGGGTCAAGGTTAAGGCTAAGTTATAGGAATATAAATTTATTTGTTTGTTCCTGTTTAATTTTTTTCGTGAACTGAGAAACAACTTTGTAACTCAAACTCAGAAAAGATAACTATTTTAATTAAACATCTATAAGTATGAATGTGTTCTAATAAATAATAATAAACTACATCATAATGTAAATATTAATCAAATCAAAGTAATGCAAATGTTAATTAGGTCAAAGTAATTTAAATCATCACCTGCTCAGAGAGTCGAGAGCGGCGAAGAAATTGGAGCATAACTGATCTTCTGCGGAATCCTTTTTGTCCTGCGATGGAGACTAAAAATACGGAAAGTACAATCAATTTGAATAATTTTCAATTCAATTTGATTAACTTGATTAATTCAATTAGAAAGTTAAAAACAATTTCTAAAATCTCCATTGACGACCAGCTTTGTTATCCATACCCCATGTAAACATAATGCATAATTAATTGGCCAAACAAAGCAAAAAGCACAAAAATCACGCCAAGAATACCAACCACAAAATGCAGAAGAGCATCGCAGCCTCTGACGACATCAGCAGCACAGTACTTGTCCCTGTATCCGAACTGAGCCTGGAAAGAAGGCAGGAGCAACTCCTGGTCGCTCACCCTGAACGATTCATTTGCATATTAACTGACAACGCTTAGTTAATTATTAATTAGTTTGATCTCAAAAAAACGACTCTTTAAGCAATTAGGTCAGTTTAGTCATTACAGAAGGTGATTGGACAGAGCAAAGTAATACTGACCCATATTTGGGGGCATACTTTGAGATGACCTCTTTGAATGGCTCTTTGAACTTTGGCTCGATGTTTATAAAATTCTGAGAGCAGTAGGAGATGGGGAGCCTTCAATGATTCAAAACAAAAAAGGTTTCATCCTTGTAACTGCACCAATACAATTACTTGTCATAAAACAACATCCAGTCACACAATCCAAGTAAAATATAGACCACATTTAAGATGAAAAACTCTATTAAATTGCATAATTTGGCCATTCATCACATTGCATTCAGCAACAATAAATCCAGAAGGCAACCCTAAATTTGAGGAGAAGCAATCAGTTTAACAAGATGGCCCATGAAAACCTTAAGCCTAACAATCATTCTGTTCAAAATCCTTCACTTCAAAACACCCAATCACCCACAACGGCTCACCCCATGTCCGCAAAGAATTCGTGCAGTCTTTTCTTCCCCTTGAGCGACCAGACGACAAACCTGCATGCGAGGTACCTGGAATGCGTGAAACTGCCCATGATGCTCCAGTGCCTGTAGAGAGGCATTTGGATCTCCTGGTTGAAGGTGATCTTCAGGTGACTCACCGAGGTCTTGCACGACTCGCCGTCCGACGGTCTGAATTGTTGTTATTTTTAAGGATGATGTCAGTTGATTTTGATAATAACATTTAAATAAGGATGATATTACCCACTAAATATCAATTATAATCAAAAAATAAGCTTTATTAACATCTATGACAAGATGCACGAGCTGATCATGTCCGATGGAAATAGCCTCTTGATTAACATAATCAGGCAACTCTCAAAGTTAGCTCAACCGATAATGAATATTAATGAGCTCTTACTTTGGGTTGAGCCTCAGCACATGAGGCTGAAGAATGGATATGCTGTCTATGTAGAGATCCCTGTCTATCTTGTCCATTACGTACTGTTCGGTCACTCCCACAATGGCCAGCCTTGATCGACGAAAAGATTAAATGTTATTGGAAAATAATTTGCTTAAGTTAACAAAGTACATATTAAAAAAATGATAAAAAAATAAGCCCTAACAAATAACAATTATTAATGGTAACAATAAACAAATAACTGTTTTGAGATAATATGTATTATTGTCATCACCAGCATTATTATCATTATCTGATATATTGATAGTATTATTATTAATAACTAATTAATAATTACCAACAGTTCTTACCATAGCAAGTCATTGGTCTCCTTGGACATCTTCCAACAAAGCTCGTACAGCAGGAGGGCGGACTGAAAGTAAATTAACATAATTTCATAGTAATGACCCAAATTTGTGCAGTGGCATTATTACAATCTCGATTAAAAATCGCTCGTACAGCAGGAGGGCGGACTGAAAGTAAATTAACATAATTTCATATTAATGACCCAAATTTGTGCAGTGGCATTATTACAATCTCGATTAAAAATCTGTTGCTAGATAAATTGTTTTTATATCCAGCATATATTTTACTAATCCATCAGTGCATAATTAATAATTACGAAAACTAAATTAATTAAAAAAATAATTACAAAGCTAAAATAATGTCACTCACTGATGAACCCCAGCTTGAGTATTCTGTGTATTCAAACATTACTTTCTGCCTGCAATTAAGATTAATAAAGTACACACGAGGCACCAAATGAACACGTTTTATACAATAATTTACAGCTTAATTTCATTACTAATGCACAATTAACTGTTAATTTATTAGTATACTTTTACATTAATAGTTTTTTTTTATTAATATATCATAGCTTGGTGCATTTAATTAATAAACAACTGCCAATATTAATTCCATGACTTTTAGGGATGACATTATGGTGGTAACATTCATGATGTGACATTATGACTTATTACCATTAATAAGCAACTTGACATATTAAAATCTTTTCAATCCACGAACCTATTTTGTTCCCAGAGTCTCTTTTCGTGTCTCCTTTCGAGGGCTTCCTCGTCGAGTCTCCGCCTCTTTCCAGAAGGTTCGGACTCGGGATCTCGCGAGTCGTCGTCTGATTCGTTGTCTTCGTCCGACTACAACAACAATCAATCATTCGATTGGTTCACATGATTTGTCAATTAGTGACAAAAAATGGAAATAAGTAACAGGTTTAAGATAATCATCAAATTACAACATTGAAACATCAGAAATTATCTCTTGCTTTCTAAATAAATTACAAAAACTTTTTATTAAAAAATTAATTAAACACAAACAAAACTTTTACAACTCAAGCTAGATAACATGAAAGGACAACACTTCCTCGATTTGTTCTCATTTCAATGCAGCCATCAACAGGATAACTATGCATTCTTCTGTCATCATCACAACAGTACATAAATACATACAATGACCTCATACACAAATAACAATCTCAAGCACAAATATTATTTTTAAGACAATTAAGCTAAGATAATGCATAAATAATAAATATTGATTTATTAATTACATTAAGACATCCAATAAGCATTCTCAAATTCACATCAAAACATTCAAACAATCCAAGCGTGCAAGTTGGCTCAGAGGTTAGCGTGCCTGCAAACGACAGTAAAAGCAACAATCATTATGTGTCTTGTTCGCAACCCAGCTTGCCACCACAAAGCTTGGATATGGTTGAGCACCCCTGATGCTTACGATGTACGGCACTATACAAATAAACTTATCACATCAAATCACCCAATTAAGTCCAAATCATCTCAGTTATGCAACGGACTATAATCAAATAAATAAATCACCCAATTATGTTCATTGCGATTGTATTATCATCAACCAACCTCTTCTTCTTCGTCATCTCTGAAGATTTCATCGAAACCTGGAATACTTTCCACCTCGTGTTCTTTGATGAGAAGCTTCACTTGAACCTGGTTGTAGATGTTGTGCACGTCTATCGGCCTGTGGCTGTTCACAAGGAATTACGGATACTTAAAAAATAGATACTTAAGTAAGCAATAAAGGATAAAGGCAATAAGTTGTTGATAATAATGTTAGTCCTTGATCGATCGAAAAATAATGAAAATGATGAAATAACAACAAATAACGAACCTATCGCAGATGAAGAAGACCTTCTCAGGAGTGGGTTGAAACAACTCGACGATGTCGATCGATGCTCCACAATTGAGAAGTACAACGTACTGGTACTGAATAACATTAATAAATGTTAAATTACTGAACAAAGTTAAATAATAAAGTACTTAATAACATTAGATGTTTAGTTAAGCAAGTATTAGTGCAGCAAAAACTTTGACATTGCAATTTAAATATACAGGTACTGAATAATATAATTACAAAAGTAGCACCATAAAATTCGACCTCACAACATAAAAATGACATGCAAATTACAATTTAATTACAATACTACAATTCAAGAATATCATCCGAATCAGAATTAACATCAAGGTCAGTATCTGCTCACGCTGTTGCAATTCTCTTCGTAAACTTTCTCGAGGACGTTCTTGTCCGGAGCAGCTTTCATGGTGTACCTGATGTTGTCGCATTTGAACAAGTACTGCAAACGAAAGCGTTGAATTGAAGTGTGCTTGCAGTGCTTCGGTTAAATTTTGTTTTTAAATAAAATTTAAAGAAAAACTGGAAATAACTGAATTTGATGTTTTTATTTCATCTGGCATTTGTAATGATGATGGTTATGATGATCAGGAGCTAATGACATTTAGACATTATTAAAATCAATATGTCTGACATTAATACATAGAATTGTGAGTGCAAACACTTCAAGCGTTGCACACATCCATCATGCATTCAGCTACTTATGTAACATTACACAAACTGTAGACAAAAGCCAAAAAGAAAAATAGCCATTGAGACAAGAATGTTTTTAACCTGAAGAATCCTACAAGCACACAGGGCATCCACATCCAATGCAGAGATTATAAGAACTCCCTGTTGAAAATAAACATGTGATCATTTGAGAAAAATAGAAAATTAACTTCTCATTTAAGTAGGTCCAAAATTAGTATTGAAGTGATTATATTATTATCATGTTAAGATCAATAATGGATGTAAAAGGTGCCAGCACAAGTGCTGCAGGTAAACATTGCATTTAAGCATTACATAACAATGTTATACAACCAACTTTTCTTTTGCAAGAGAAGCAAAGTCTTGTTAAAATAAGGAAACAACTTAGTGAGCAATTTTACTATTTTTTAACATCTTTCTACATGTTTATAGGATACTTTCTGTGAAAGTTTACATTTGTGGTTAACAATCATATGCTCGCTTAGCTAATAGACAAGCTTGCTTAAAGATTCTCAAGAATTGCATATTTCAGAAAAGCTTACAAGTGACAACTTATTCAAGCAACAAAATCATTCTGGTGTACTTAATGGATTGCATATTACCTGATTATTTACTATATCGTAAAATTCCCTTTTGAAGTCTGACACAAAAACCATCTTTATTTCTGGGAGTAAGATGCACAATTACGTTAAAATAAAAATGTTAAAACTTTGAACCAGCAATCGGTTTTATTGTTCTCAGCTCGTAAACATTATAAAAATCTGTCACAATCGTTTTGGACATCCCGCCACCAAAGAAGTCTAAAATTTTAAATCTAAATTTGATTTTAAAGTTGTTATACGCAATCTGAACAATTTTAACATAGTTTAAATTTTATACTTTTTGTTTAAAAAATAACAAATTATACAGACTTATTCAGCTAAACATTAATCTAAATATTCTCGACTGCATCAATAAATTGATCGATAAAAACATTATTACCCGCATAACTAATTTTCTAATTATTTAATATCAGTATTTTAAGCCTAAATAATTTAAACGTTCTAAATTTTGAAATGTCGATAAATACTCACATCTTTATTAAATGATTCTATAAGTTCTATAAAAGCAACGAATCTGCCAGTAGGTCTGTAATGAGTGAAGCTAATATTAATCATATGAGCAATTGGGTTTGGTAAAAATCTAGAAACTTCTATCTAATTAATTATACATAAGCCTAATCCACGGCTTGGGGAGGGAAGTAAGCATGATCCAAAAGCGTTTGAAGGGCTAAGTTGGGAAACGCCCCCCTATTTTAGACTAGACGCAAAAAAAGGTCATCTCCTCATATTTTACGAGTCCCCCTGAATTTTTTAAAGCGAAAAAGGTCATCTTCTAAAGTTGTGCGAGGGCTTGCCTCCCTCTCCTTGGAAAAATCTGAAATTACGTCCCTGCTGTGAATTTGAAAAGCTTGAAATCCAATTGAATTAAATTAGCACAGCACTGATCAAATTCTTGAACTTTTTGCAAGATTTTGGTCACACTGAGTACGTTGAATACTAAAGAAAAAGCGGTAACAGTGAGCTATCTCCTTAATTTAGCCTAAATTAATTGCAGACATCACAATTCCTTGCAGGATTACCAGAATTGCTCTTTGTTCCCAAGCTTAGCTATATGTGACTATATGTCGTAAAATTAAAAATGGCCAAACTAAACCTTGGTAATTTGTTTGAGAAAGTCATTGATTTTTTTATTTACATGTCAAGTTGAACATGGTCATCATGATGAAACTGCACAGAAAATAAGGAAAACACCGGTCAAAAGTCACAATAAGGTCAAGCATAATAATCATAATAATAAATATAAATAATGTGATAATATTGTGTATTTAACATAGCTAGGAAGATAGGAATGGTGACTACATTGCAACAAAAATAATGACATTCATAAATAAACTGAAAAATGACATCGCAAACAATGCAGAGCACAATCTCACAAACATTCAAAGATGTTACCAACGAAATCATGGAGCATCGCTTCCACCTGCTCAACGAAAGCCAAAATTTCTCCGACCTCGTCACAAACCCGAAAGAAGTTTTGAATTTCATGCTCCGTTATTCGCTCGAGCGATCGACCTGTAAAACCCCTTTGGTGATTCACTTTCATTCAGTCACTCCAAATGTTAATTATAATAAATGCAATAACTTAATAGTATCAATAATAATAATAATTCATAATTAATATAATAATAACAACATCAACAACAATAATAATAATAATAGTAATAATAATACTAATAATAATAACAACAACGATACCACACACAACAATCATCTGTCCATAGTGAAAGACGTCCTCCATCTTCGTTCGGGGATGTTCGCCATCTCGAAAGCTTCCTTCGGGTCCGTGAACGGGGCAGTGAGGATGTACAGGATGGCAGGCAGGGGTACGAGGCCCATGAGGCAGAGGCTCAGTTTCAGGTTTACCACGTCGAGCAGGGAGACGATGCCGAAGAAGTGAAGCACCCAGTGGACCAGTAGGATGGCCAGGTTGCGAGGACTGGAAAATAGCTCGCCCAAGATGCTCCCTGGTAGCTTTAAGTAATTTTAATTACTGAAACATTTACGACTGTTTGTGATGTTCGAATTAAGGTAATTAAATAGCAATGGCAGGTAATTAATTAAGTAAGTCTCTAGATTATTGACAGTTTGTTGTATAATAATGTAAAATAAGCCCACTTGCCATAATGAATATTATGTGAAGATTCACCGTGATATAACAAGTACATTATGCAAGATGATATCGTACATCGTGTCCATGGTAATTAACCATCACATAAATTTTGCAAAAACTGCCACATGAGAAACTATTAACTCAGTTGAGCGTCCATTGATCAAACCTTGTCGTTTCATGAGATGGCATCATTAAAACATCATTGTGAATTAATGACTAGAATGGTTTTAAAACCAGACAATAAAGCGACGGTTATTACAAAATAATATAATTCACAAGAAACCAATACATAGAGATACAAAGACGTAACAACAACTACAACAATAAATGATAACACATTTCCTAGATGTTGAGATGGATAGCATTTATATTAATATTTATTAAACATATTATTATTAATTATACGATATATTATATATGATTAAATAATAATTATTAAATATTTATAACAAGTGCCAGGAATTCTTGGGAATCAGAAAGATGCTGACCTCATAGCAGTTGCAAAAGAACACCTTGGTGGTGATAAGACGATAAGTGATAAGATAAATAAACAAATTAAAATAATAATAATAGTAATAGTTTATTTATATGGTGCCTTAAGCACATCTTTACAGATTAAGAAGATAATTGACAAGATAAATACACAAATTAAACTAACACAATAATAATTGACAAGATAAATTCACAAATTAAACTATCACAATAATAATTGACAAGATAAATTCACAAATTAACCTAACACAATAATAATTGACAAGATAAATTCACAAATTAAACTTAACTCACCTTGGATTCAAATGTTGAGAAATGCACAGCATTGGTGACGATGGATGCAACCAAAATGATGTAAGGGAACGAGTAGTCTGTTTAAAGTGATGATGATGATGAAGCTTTAACTGATATTTTTGATTATTTAAGATAAATTTAATATTAATAAAATTGATATTTAAAGTGTTTAATCTTAATTATTGCTTTTATAAATAATTAAATTATAAAACTGTTAAATGACTAATCCTGACTGGCATCTAAAAAGTAACGAAAAATTTCTTGTAGACAATGTTTAAACTTCAGAATCAAATATCAAATCAGTATTTTAAGGCCAAAACTAAAACCTTCAGGTTCATGATGGTGATCATGATAATAGTAAAGTTAATGATGATGATAGTGAAGACAATAACAATAACGATAATGATGAAGAAGATGATGTGAACCAATTACTCCAAGCATAACAACAAGTGACTAACATACGAGTCCAGCCACAACGGCATGTACGAACGCAAGTATGGGGTAAAGGTACAGGGCGACGTACAACGACCCCGAGCTGCCAGGAATGGAGAATAGTCTTGAGAAGGTGATGCGGAATAGGAGCATGATGAGGATGCTGAAGGCATAATGGACAAACACTAACGAGTACCTGTTGAATAAATTATAAGTATTTTGGCATAAATTATTGGAAGGATTAACCAATAGTGATCATACTTGTAACTGTTTAGCAATTTGATTGCTAGTTATGTTAAAATAAATTATTAAAAGTATTACTTTTCACAAAGAAGCACGATAATGTATGCACTGATGTCAGTATTCTGATAATAATGGCAACAACAATTAAATTTCTCCAAAAATCTTTGCAAAACAAAAATTTCATTTATTGACAAGACAAGGTTCAGAGCAAAGGAAGAAAATACCCAAGCAGAAGAAAATGCTGAAGATTAAAATTTACTTACAGTGGATGTACTGCCTCCTGAGTGCAGTGAATGGTATGAATGAAGTCGGGGGAGGGGTTATAAAAGATCGTGTACCAATCGGAGAGCTGGGTGCTCTCGCAAGACCTGATTTTGAGGCTTCCCATTGGCCGAAAGATGAGAAGGGTTGTCAAAAAGGAGAGGAATGACTCCAATATGGCTGACAAGTGCAGAATCAGGTGCTTCCATCTTTGGTTAATAAATAATAATTTGGTTCATATTTGATATAATTACACATTCGTATTACAATCATCATAGACAATTTTGAATATTTATATTATTTCTCGTGATCGATAACAAATTATGTCATAAATAAATAAATAATAATAAATAAGTCAGGAATTACATTGTAAGCATTTCCACATCCTGCATGTGTCCTAAATCAACTTAATTCACATACTCTGCAATTAATTTCATTATTGCAGCTGTTATTAATTAATAAATTATTGCTGATTATAATCATCAATATCTTAATCATCACTGTTTTCAATTAGTAGGTTGAAGAAAATATTATATTGGAAAACATTACATTTATGCAACAAATTAAAAATAATAATATTGTAATATTTTAATAATTATTATAAAACAACCTTAACCTCACTAAATCTAAACATTTGTATCTTAACTAAGACGCACTATCAGTCCCACTCTTCAAACTCACAGCCTCTTTTTGACGGTGTTGTCGATGAAGAAGAGATTCATTCCCAGTGGAAGGACTGCCATGAAGGCCAAGTAGTTCCAGTCATAGAAGCTCAGCTGGTGGTCGCAATCCACGCAGATTCCACTCTCGTTCACTCTCGAACCTGCCGGACAGGCCTGGAAAAAGAATTTGCATGTTTCGATGTGTTGGTGTCCCTCCATTAAGAATTAAACTGATTAAATTGGTTTGGGATGGTTCGTGCTAATTGTTAAATACAGTAGTTATTCTTTCAAAAATCAAGCAAAGGATTTTAGAAGTCTAAAACTTTTTGAATTTAAGAGACAACAAAAAGATGAGTTGTGAAAAAATATCTAATAATACAATTAGATAATTAATCAATTGCAATCTCCAAGGCTTCAATAATGAAATCTGATCAATTTTGAGGAAGAGTGACCTAACACCAATTAGAGTGATTTGTTTTCTTATGTTAAACATTATTAATGTGTATATATATATATTTTTATTAAATAAACTTTTAATTTAAAGTCAGATAATGTTAAACTGTCGAAATTACAAATTACATTTAATTATCACAAGAAATTTAAAAAAATATTTTTATAGTATAAAATATAAAAAATGATTGTTCAAATGTCAAGTGCTTGAAAATGTAAGCATGAATTACAATCATAATTATAATTTAAGCATTATTTTATGTAAGTTTCGTAAGTTTGCAAAATTGTACTTGTAAATGTAAGCATGAATTACAATAATAATTTTAATTTAAGCATTATTTTGTGTAAGTTTCATAAGTTCGCGAGACTATTGCACTCCAAATGCAACTGTCGATGCTAGCGAAATAATAAAAAGAAAACATAATTAATGCGCCAATAAATTAAATAAAATTAAAAAAGAAACCTCAATTACCCCACATTCCGAGAGTGAGTTGTTCGTTAAAATCGTACGTCCACAATAGAGACCAATGCAAGCTGACGACGACAAAGGAGAAATATGGTTGAGCATCTTTTCCATTACTTTGCTCATAAAATTTTATATTTACATTATGCCTTGCAATTTATTTAAATTCAAGTCTCCCAAAATCCAAAAACTACTTAATGTGTCCACCATCTCAATGTAAACAAATATCACCTTAGATTTAAAAATTAACTTTTAAATTTAGCGAGCTGTCATGTTGCTACACAACAACTACACTTAAATACCAAAAACATTTATTTTAACTACTAAATATTTATCTAAATATTTTTATTACTAATAAAAAATTACTAAACTATCTTAATATCGCATCGCATAACATCAAACACCAGGGATTATTTCACCAGATGACGCTTGACTCAAGAGATATACAATTACAATAATTAATTTGTTAAGTCAAAGAATTATTATTATACAAAATAATGATTATTGCATGTATAATGACAAAAACCGATAGTTTTAACTGTTTTAATTTTTCTAAACAGTTTTAGCTTCCATCAGCCAGGTGTTCGAAAAATCCATTTTGGAGCAAATGACAGGTTTATCTGATGAATTCGCATACTTAATGCCACTACCATTCGTTATCCAATCATTTTTAACCGATGAAGTTGAATTTAAACAAATTCAATGAAATTTTAAACCACGGTGAAAGTCGACATTAAAATTGTTGATATAGTTTGAAAGAATAATTTAGCATTAAATGATGGATTTTTGTCAAAATGGAAAGAATCGAACTGTTTGCTTACAAGGAGTCACCACCGAAGCATCCATTAATACATTGTACATTCCATTGTAGGACACTGAGCAAATTGGTGACCTCGACAAGAGAAGATCAGCAGCATGGAAGACTCAATCAACTTGACGTCCAAAGAGGCAAAGTCCCAATCACGTGTGAACACCGTCAATATCGAGTTGCCGCCTTTCTTCGTGGCGAAACCTGAGCGGTTCGCCAACATTAAGGCGTTGTTCCATATACAACAGAATGTAGACTTCTTTGTTTCAAGGTCTAGCGAAAGTCTATTTAAGGAGCCAGAAGGAGACTCTCATCCGTCATCTCAGTTATGCAAAGAACTATAATCAAATAAATAAATAAATAAGACTATCATCCGTTCGCTTTCACTGGTCTCCTTGGTTCTTTTCTCAGGCCTTTTGCTTTGGCCTTGTTTTCCCTAATTCCTTGTTTTCCTTATTATTGTTTATGTTTGTCTTGTATGACTCTATCTCAGTTGTTAATAAAATTTGTATATGACAAATGTCAAGTTTTCTCTGTAACAGGACGCAAACAGACAGGGGGATTCCATGAATACTCCATTGACGGGCATATCCTACAGCGTGTCGACAGGATCAGAGATCTAGGGATTATAATGGATCCTTACCTGAAGTTCGACTCACACATTGAAGCCATCACCAAAAGAGCCGCAACAATCTCCTGGATGATCCGAACCTCTTTTTCTTCCAAAGATCGAGACATTTTAAAGCTCGCCTTTTGTACATATGTTAGACCAATACTCGAATATGCCTCCCCAGTCTGGAATCCACATCACAAATACTTAATTGACAAAATAGAAAATGTGCAAAGGCGGTTCACCAAATCAATTCCATCTGTGGCATCATATCCATACATGGAGAGACTAAGGTTACTCAAGCTTCCAACCTTGGAAAGGCGGCGACTTCTGGCTGATTTAACACTTGGATTCAAAATATTACATGGCTTTACTAATACCTTTCTAATACAATCCTTCATTGCACAAAACTATACAGGAACACGAGGACATTGTCTTAAACTTAAACAAAGTAATTATTCTATAGACATTGTTAAATTCTCCTTTTTCAATAGAATCGTAAAGCCATGGAACGCATTGCCAGGTGATGTCGTTAAATCAACCACGGCCTCCTGCTTCAACGCTGTAATACGGGACATTGACTTTAGCCACTACTTAAATTACATTTAATCTATTGTATATGCTGCCCCTGTGTACATGCCGGTCGATGTCTTTTGTTTTCTCTTGCAATTGTGTTAGTGGTCCAATTGGGCCCTTCAATTGTGTCTAATAAATAAATAAAAAAAAAAAATAAAAATAAATAAATATATATTTAGTTTGTCTTCATAGGTTATATTACAGACGTAACACCATGAATTGGAGCCTGCTTACGTCAAAATATTATTGTAAAAGTATAATGAAGATGGATGTTAATTATTGTTAATGGAAATGTTAGTGGTCTGGTCTGAAACAAAGAATTCCACTCAAACCTACTTATTAAATATTTATGAAAAAATCTAATAAGGTTAATTTTTTTATATAATTTCTCTTTCAGGTATGAGTAATGATAGCTCTATCATAAGGCGTCTTTGGCTATTTTAGCCTTTTTAGATGAATAATCGGGAGATGTACGATTAAGTGCTCAATTATAATTTATTTATAAGAATTATTATAAATAAAAGGGATGAAGTAGGATTGAAAAATCGCTCCAACTTCGGCAGTGATCCTCTTAAATGCTTCGAGAAGTGCAAAAATAGTCGATAATTAATCGAAATATCAGTATTCCTATTCAAACAGCCGAAAGCTGTGATTCGTCGTCGGCGATGTAACATCTGACGTTCGTTTGAATGCCACGTTTTTCTACCAAAAGGCTGGGAACTGTATTATCGATTGCAGTTGAACTCATCTAGGTTCAGGCATGAAAGTTTGCACATTGCCTTCGGTCTCTATTCGGTGTTACTTGCCTGGAAATAATGAGCGATTCAAACAAAGAAAGTGATATTTGGAAGTACTTTGATTATAATCCGGTCATTAACAAAACTCGCTGCAAGGTTTACTTGAGCTACGGTTACACCTGCGGTAGACATTTTCCGGGACAGAATGTGACGATATTGAAGTCTCACTTGAGATCGTGTCACTCCAAATTGTACGCGGAGTGCTTTAAAGGCGAAGAAAACAAATTAAAGAAATTTAAATTCCTTGTAAATTCATATCCAGAGAGGACATCGCCTCATCCAGACACTTCTCCGCAGTTGGAAATGTCACCAGTTCAGCCAGAAACATCGGATCTATTCAAAGAACCAACAAAATGGGCCCCGACTTCAGGTGAAGCCGTGAAAAGATATCGGGCTCTAACAAAGTTTTTCATATTAACTGGATTACCAGCTTCTATGACTGAAAGTTCTGAGTTTAGAAATCTTTGCACAACATTTGATCCAAGATTTACCATGCCAAGTTTGTTTAATCTGTATGTTTAAAATATTTATTTATTTATTAATTATCACGATTACTTGACGTTTTAGGTTCATCAGTACAATATGCACTGCTGGAAAAAGAATGGGGTGCACTGGTAAAAAAGGTTAAACTAAGAATATATTCAGGTCGACGTTTCATCATCTCAGTAGACTGTTTGAATAAAAAAGGCGTGCCCGTCTTTATTGCAATATCAGCTTGCTTTTTCAACCCACATTTTAAGACATCCCAGCATATTCTGCTAAATCTTTTTCAAACATCGCCTCCGTACAGCAGCGAGACAATTGCAGAGAGATTGAAAAGCTCTTTGGAGCATTGGGGAATCAATCCGGAAACTGTCCTGATGGTGATAACAGACACCGGCAGTAACATGACCAAAAGCATGCATCTGAGAGCGTTTTCATATGATGATGACTCGAACCAAGACTGGAACGATGACAAGGGTGATGAAGACGACGAACTCAACTACGATGTCACTTTGCCATTGCGCAGTTTCCCGTGTTTGGCTCAAACACTGCAGTTGGTCATAAAAGATGTGGAGCAAAATGAAATCTACAACACTGTATTAACCAAAGCCAGAACTATCTCTAGAAAATTCAGGAAATCTCCAGCGGCGACAAGCAAACTTATCAGCAAGTGTGGCAAATGTGTCCTCACGGATTACAGTTCAAAGTGGAACAACGACATACCTATGTTGCAAAGGATGTTGGAAATAAAGCATCCATTAAGTGAAATGTTGAACGAGTTGAGGTGGAATACGCTGACGGTCAACGAATGGAATAAACTGGAAGATATCCACACGGTTTTGCAGCCATTTTCAGATCATTTGAACCGAATGCAGATGGAATCTTTCCTCTTGTCCAACGTCATACCCGTTCTCCTGGACCTGTCTTATCATCTTCGTGAGAACAAGTCTGAGCTGTCAGATCTTCTGCTGAAGTCCTTGGTGACAAGATTTATCACAATTCTGAGTCCGAGTAATCCACTCTTCGACAGTATGCCTTGTGCTGCTTGTCTCTTGGACCCGTGTGTCGGTCAGATTTTGCTGACGTCCGGCATGAAAGAATATCTCAGTGAAGCCAAGAAGTACATTAATCAAGAGGTTTTTTTTTATTTTTAGATTTTTGCTAATATTTTAATGTAATTTTATTATGGATAATAATTGGTGACAAATGTAGATAGGTTAAGCTTTTGGATAAAAATTATAACTTCAATTATAGTTCGTGTTAGATTTCTTCTTATCCATTTATATAGCGCTTCTTCCAAAGGGCGCCCGTGGCATTGAAGGCTGGGTTTCTAACACAACAAATTGCGAATCTTTTATTTGTTTACACAAATATTCTCCTCACTATATATTAGCCTCTCTGATGAGACATCTCTGACTCTCACTCGAGAGTTTTTTCATCTAAAATACATTTGACGACAGCTCTTGACCTGTTAAACTCTTTTGCAATCTTTCTTATCAAATAGTTTGCCTTCCTGAAAACCCAACTTATCCTCTTTCAACTTCTGTCAAATCTGCTTTCTTCCCCGTGATGAAATGAACGTAAAAGGAAGTTTTGTAATATAAGTAATGTTTTATTAACGTCCGTTGCATAGCTAGATGATTAGGACGGTGCACCCGCAGGAAGTTTTAAATTTTACACTTCTTTATACAGCTGTCTTAACGATAATTTAATGTTTGATCTTTTTAATAAACCCCTGAAATCGATGAAACGAGCCAAACCGGAAGTTGTCTTAATAATAATTCCAGGCCAAAAATCGTTGATTTGCATAATTTACAGAAGCCATTGAACCAAATAAAATAAAATTTTATGTTTTATTTAATTGCTGAAAATGTAAGCAAGAAATGGTAATTTGTAAGGAAGTTATCCATAAAAGGCGGGTATGTCTTAACAATATTTCTAGCACTGTATGTTAATCTTCAGATTTCAACTGAAGTTAATGCCGAAAGTCCAGATCGCTGTGGAAGTCCCCAAATGCAAAAGCGTTTTAAATTCCTCTCCAAGATGGTGAACGAAAACAACATTTCATCGACATCAATTGAAGTAGAACTTGCTCAGTACATGGTCGAATTGTCCAGCATTCAACATGAAGTTGTGGCGACCGAATATTGGCTTTCCAGACAAAACATTTTCACTAACTTAAGCAGATTGGCATTGGATCTGACTTCAGTTTCTGTTTCGCAAGCTTATGTAGAACGAGTGTTTTCAGTTTGCGGTGAACTGACAACTCGGAAAAAGAGAAAGGCTACAGGACATCTCGAAAGCAGAGTGTTTTTGAAAATGAACAGTAAATTGCAGTGAGACATTTGATCGACATTAACATGTCTCGACCAGATGTGAACAAGATTCAATTAATCACTTGCTTTAGACACTTGAATTCTTCCACGTGTGATATCAAACGTGGCTTTGGTATTTATTCCTAATTGAGCTGTCATACGGTTACGCAGTCATTCGTCTGCTCTCACGGTTAATATTAATTGTTCGGGTTTTTAGTAATAATTTTCTTTGGTTTGCTTGGGTAACGGGCTCTCAATTGTGTCGATTGTTCTCTAAACGCTTCGAATTGCGCATAATTATTATGTACTCAAATGCAAAACGTTTGTTTGAACCCACTAATTTAGTGACAAGACATTACTTTTTTTATGTCTCTACTGGTTATCAACTAAGAGAATTTTAAAATAAGTACTCGTACTATGTTTATATTATAATATTTCTAAGCATAATTTAATCATGCCTGTCTTGCTCACATCTCCCTTTATTTTACTGACACATATCAATAGTTATTCAATTTGTTTGATCAATTTCATTTTGTAGCAAAGGTTTTTAGGATAGCAGGTGTTGCTTCCTAATTGCACGTGCCTAAAGGGCAGAGCGATGTCATCATTTCCACAAACTTTGTTTTTGTGACCAGTAAAATGGATATTGGATACTTCTTTGAAAAAAAATAAAATAAATAAGAGCATTAAGATAAATAAGCATTACAATTTGTGTATTTGCCTTAACTTGAAATGGGAATAAAAGATAAACGATTACAAATTACACTCAGATTATCATGCATTTATCAATGTCATTATCTAAGATAATAGTTCATCACTGTTAATATTCTAATTTTTACGGCATTTGAGGCAGTGGGAAGAAATGGAACCAATTTTGAAGCGGCACAGATTTGATGTCATCCTTTGACTGTTGTTGAGCTGAACAGTGATGCCAGTTACGATTATGAAATGAAATTTATAAACTGAATAAAACCGAGTAAATAAGTTATTAAACCATTTATTGCAAAATATTTCTGAATTCGGAGATCTTGTTGCGCCCCCCGCAAGTGCATCACTATCTCCATCGATGATCCATGCCCGTAGATAAGATAAAGCGTAAATAATTATCGTAGATCTCTTAAAGACTAACACAACATTATAGCCAGATATCGTTTGTAGACAATAGTAATCACAACTTTCGCTAATTCGTCTGCGAAATTTAGAGATGTGGCAGTTAATTTTGCCCAACTCAGGTCCTTCCTGGAGTCTTACACCTACAAAAGATGTCCGAACAAAACAATTTCCAATAAATTTTTTTCTCTTTAGCTAAACCATTATAATTCTAGCTTCCCTCTTGTATACAGATTAAGGTTAAGAAAAAAAAATAACAACCAAATTTTCAGCAAAAGTCTTAATGATTCTTTAAGAGAAAACACTAAAAATAAAGAATATTTATTATTTTCTTCCCATTAATTTCATCCCGTAGAGCATGGAATCTTCTGGACATCTGTGGTACCTGTGCAGAGATGACGAGGATCTAATTAGACAAACTCAACACATATGTCTTCAACGCCTGATTAGCATCGCTTGTTTTTTGGAACGGGCAAGCGCGCTTCATGCATTTAAAAAGTTGGAGTCGAAACAAATAGACGGAGTAGAATGCACACGGATGCATTAATGCCGAACATAACGAGTAAGAGATTGTAAAGGTTCTCAGAAAAAAGATGTTAATGTCAGCAATTAGCGTGCTTTATTAAGCACTAAAGAACATGATGATATCGAGAATGCAATTCGTAACGACAGTTGAATATTGAAGAAAATATCCAGTGCAATTATGTGTTTTTCCAGACGAATAAAAAAAAAAAAAATTGGGGTAACCTTACAAAGACGAAGAATGAAATCCTGAAGGCGCCTCATAAACACATTGAGTCTGGTTCAAACAAGTCGCCTTATTGTGATAAACTAGATAAAAGTCTTTTTTATTTGGCGCGCATTTTCGACAAACATTTCGGCAACAAAAGACGATTAGTCTTAAAAAAATAACTAGACATCTTTTAGATTTCGACGTTCTAAAATTTCAAGTTTTGTTTATTGGGGAACTCTGTGACCTTTTTATTACGTCAACGAATTTTTCACGTCATTTGTTTCTGCAAGCGAGCCATTCTAATCAGTAAATCATTCTCAAAGAATTTTCTCATTTCACGAGTAATTTCGCATACTGGTGCTAATTTATCGGTTCAATGGTATTTGTATTAAAAATATACTTAGATTATGCTTATGAATAAATTCGAATATCTAGCGATGTTAAAATTACTTTTAACTAAATTGAATATAATCATTTCGCTGTATGGCTATATAGATATATAATATATATTAGATATATATTTTTACTGATACATTAGATATATATTATATAATATATAATAAATAATAAGCAACTAAAGCTAAGAAACTGACACATTTTCCTTACCTTTTATAACCACGTTTTAATTGCACGATAAACTATGATTTACCTAAAAAGTTAAGCAATAACATTTAATAAATAATAGATTATCTGTCATCGATTATTCAACAAATCAGACAAGGTCTGGCTCGAGATTTGACGATATCCTCTGACAACGCTCAGGATAAGACTGCGCTTAAATTATCTTCTCCTTAGATAAAGTTGAAACGCAGCCGAGGCAAATATTTTCCAAGTTGGAATAAAAATTTTCCGCATTCTCCGAGTTTAAGAATGAACGTAAATTGAAGATTTAAACTAAGTAAACGATAGCAAAACAAGGACGCCGAAATCCTTCCTAAGTGTATGTGCGTCTAAGAATGGAATGATTCATTCCAAATTTAAAAAGAAAACGTGATGATAATAATAATAATTTATTTTAAATCCGCAGGCATTACATGTAGACATTCAGAGAATCTAGTTCACAACCAGGCCTGTGTCGTTCATCATGGCAAACGGGAAGGGCGCTATAAAAACGTCTAGCGCTGATGACCGGTTTTAAGTTACCGCACTACAAGGTAGTACCCTCTGGCTGTTTGCAATAACAACCACTTCAGAAACGAACCCATCTTAATGTTAATAACATTCCGAATACATGTATCTAAACGTCGTTAAAAAAATGTTGATAAACTTCAGAATCGAATATTGAAAATTTAAGTTACTAAATATACTAAGCTTTGTGAGCGGCGAGGTGTCGTACTTTTATGAGAGGAATTTGCAGAAGCACCATTGGCTACGTAATACCACTGCATTGTAATAATACCAGAATGTCCCACAAAGTTATTTCCCGGGACATTTATTTGCATTTACACAATATTTACTCGTTTTGATAAGCAGAATGAAATGCTTAACTGGTAAAAATCAGAGCAATTTTAAGTAAGGCTGGTCACGTAAGATATTTAAGGTCATCAATTCAGATTTTAAAGTATTTAAAGCGGGTTCTTTGCAGGTAGGGAATGATTGATTGCGCTTTTATTTTCCAAAACTGTAGCACTTTCACATCATCCTTCAACTCTGTAAGGATATCAGATCCAACAATCAGATTCTACTGCAAACCTTGAAGCCCATGGAGGTGAGCTCGAGTCTCGGAAAACGCACAATTTTAATCTAACATTTCCGAGGTTTATTACATTGTGCTATGTGCAAAAGTGTTTCTGGCGGCGTAGAAGTTGCAGACTTTCTTAACGCTCGTGCAAAAATATTTCCCGGGAAACAATACTCGCTCAGACCTAATTTCTCTACGGCCATCCAATCATCATTACAGAAGCAGAAGGGCTTAGAGAAGACAAACACATAAACAATTTCCAACGTTGGCTTCCGATCGTCGTCATTCTATAGCTCGCAAAAACGAGCAGAGCTGTATAAATAGAGAACGTGCGATAGCGAAAACTTTCAAGGTAGGCAAACAAACAGATTAAAAAGGGTCGTTACCAATTTGCTAATCACACTTGTTACTGAATTCCTAAAGAAAAAAAAACCGAATTTATTAACCGGCAGAGATCTTTAAAGTGCTGAAAATAATCAAGTATTTCTTAAATTTAGATGAAGCCGGCCAAAACACTTACTTCGCGTTTCAGCCATATTTGTAAACAAGTATCGAATTGTCGTCTGCCACGCTTTCTTCAATTCGAGTTTCAAAGTTCTGGAAATAATTATTTTTAAAAAGTGAGTAAAAGTGTTGCATTTAAAAATTATTTAATTTAATTAATTTTAAATCCAGATATTAATGAACGTCGCGGAATAACAAATTCTATTTTTATTCTATTTTGACCTTTTGGATTAGAATAAATAATTTTTTATGCAAATAAGTAAAATTAGTCCTAGTGTGCTGGCATTGTTTGTGGTATTTCATTTCAAGTAGAGTGCTTTGCGGGATATTGATTCATTTCAAAAGCCAAAGATTCGATTCTATTACCAGCTATTTCTTTCCATTTTTTAATTTTTACGACTCAGAAATACGAACGATATTTCAAGACAATCTCTGACCTCACAGGTAGAAGTAATTTCAGAAAAGCGGAGATAGTTAGCAAGCTGCCATCTCAAAATTGGATGCTCGTAAAAAAATAGTGCATCGAGTCATTTCAGAATCGACAGACGTTAAAAGCAGAACATTAAACAAAGCGGCCGATTTAATTGTCGTGATTAATGGTGGAAAATTGCTCAACTGAAATAGCATCAATGACTTAATGCGATCACGCATTTCAATTACGAAGTCACACATCGGCTCGAGTTACTCTGGAAAAAAAAGTAGGACGATAATTGGCCAAGCGTGTAAACAAAGAGAAAAAATTTGTTAATAATAAATAAATAAGTAAATAAATAAATAAATAAAACACTAAAAACTCCCCCAAGAAATTGAGCCCCGAGGAAGAGCTCAATTTTTTTTCTGACATCTAATTTGACGAGCTTCAGAACAGCGGAAATTATAGTGAAACAGGAAACAGAGGATTTAATGAAGAAACAGGAGCAGAAAAGAAAATTAAACGGATGACTGGAGTGGGTGGTCGGATGAGTATAAGGAGAGATGGATGGATGGATGGATGGGTGGATGGATGGATGGATGGATGGATGGGTGGATGGGTGGATGGATGGATGGATAGATGGATGGATGGATGGATGGATTGATGGATGGATGGATGGATGGATGGATGGATGGGTGGATGGATGGATGGATGGATGGATGGATGGGTGGATGGGTGGATGGATGGATGGATAGATGGATGGATGGATGGATGGATGGATGATGGATGGATGGATGGATGGATGGATGGATGGATAAACCAATGAATGAATTAACGAAAGATAAATGAGTGGAAAACATGACGGATGGAGAGACTGATAAAAGAGCGAAGAGATAAGATGATGAATTTAAAGACACGACGAAGCGGATGGACGGAAGGAGTTACACCTTGTGGATGGATGAGTCGACGTGGTTCTAATAAATCCAGGTCGACAGGTAGACAGATGGAAAAGGACGGAATGGAGTCTTGACATGGAAGATTGTTTCTCTCTGCTGCTCGCTAATTCCTTTCCAAGGATGTTGGACGGCGCTAATAATTATAACTGAAGGAGCGATGAATGCATTCATACTAGGACCAGTAAGTGATACTGATATGTGGCGGTGTTGATGACGATAGCGATGATGACGATGCCTCTAGTGATGATAGTGATGACGACGACAACGATGATGATGATGATGATGATGATGATGATGATGATGATGATGTTGGTGGAAATGATGATGATGATGATGATGATGATGATGATGATGACGAGCAAACGGGTGCACCAAGAGTGTAATTTGCACCGTCACCATAAATCCTGATGGCATGCAAATCGATTTCTCAACAAACCTCTGGAGGATGACGACGACGAAGATGAAACAGTTTCAATCTTTTTATAATAGCAGTAATGATGATGCATTTCCAAAATTATTTATTTAATTAAAAATAAATAAATAAATAATATAGCAAGTCAGATTGCATTATTTTTAATACCAACAAAAAATTTAATAAAAATTATATAACATAATTTAATTACATGTCAAGCAATATAATGAAATAATGTAATTTAATGAAAATAATAGTATTTGAGAATAAATTAATTACAAGCTTCATTTTCATCGATTAAAAATTTAAAGTATATTATTGTTGTTGTTGTTATTATTATTATTATATTATTATTATTATTATTATCGTTAATATTGTTATTATTATTGTTGAGTTTTTATTTTAAAATAATTATTCGTACTAACACACAAACTTTTGAGTAAATTGATTGAATATTAAATGGTCCAAATTCTGAATATTTTAGATCCATTCATAATTCATAATTCACGAATCTGCAATTTTCCCAAAAAATAAACTAATATTGACACAAATTGATAACGCAGAATCTACCAATAAAAACTTTCACTTTAAAAAAAAGCGAAGCAATAAGTGAAATTTATATTACAACTGACATTTGAAGAGAAAATAATGAGAAAATCATCATCATCGTCATTGTCGTCGTCGTCCTCTTCATCATCACGTCATCGTCATAGTCGTCGTTGTCGTCGTCGTCATCATCATCTTCACCATCATCATTATCATCATCTTCACCATCATCATTATCATCATCTTCACCATCATCATTATCATCATCTTCACCATCATCATTATCATCATCTTCACCATCATCATTATCATCATCTTCACCATCATCATTATCATCATCTTCACCATCATCATTATCATCACTTCACCATCATCATTATCATCATCTTCACCATCATCATTATCATCATCTTCACCATCATCATTATCATCATCTTCACCATCATCATTATCATCATCTTCACCATCATCATTATCATCATCTTCCCATCATCATTATCATCATCTTCACCATCATCATTATCATCATCTTCACCATCATCATTATCATCATCTTCACCATCATCATATCATCATCTTCACCACCATCATCATTATCATCATCTTCACCATCATCATTATCATCATCATCTTCACCATCATCATTATCATCATCTTCACCATCATCATTATCATCATCTTCACCATCATCATTATCATCATCTTCACCATCATCATTATCATCATCTTCACCACCATCATCATTATCATCATCTTCACCATCATTATCATCATCTTCACCATCATCATTATCATCATCTTCACCATCATCATTATCATCATCTTCACCATCATCATTATCATCATCTTCACCATCATCATTATCATCATCTTCACCATCATCATTATCATCATCTTCACCATCATCATTATCATCATCTTCACCATCATCATTATCATCATCTTCACCACCATCATCATTATCATCATCTCACCATCATCATTATCATCATCTCTTCACCATCATCATTATCATCATCTTCACCATCATCATTATCATCATCGTCAGCACCACTAAAGTTCAGATCAGACCAGGTGACAGGAGTTGTCCTCGGGCGGATGTTTGATTTCTTTTGATCTTCTGAAAGAAGCAAAAATATGGACTATTCTCTTGTGGAAAGGGTCATGTGACGGCAACGATGGTGATGATAATGATGGCCATGATGATGATGATGATGATGATGATGGTGGTGATGATGACGACGAAGTTTATGGTGATAATGAGGGCGATGATGATGACGATGACGACGAAGATGATGCGATAACTTAATTAAAAGGCGAGCGATAATGCAGTGCAACGCAGATAAAGGGCACCTGTTCATTGTTTAAATGCAATTATTTCACGAGCAGACGACAAACGACAACCGCGAAAATTTCTCACCGTTTTAATTCACCGGATGTCGTACAAAATCACTACCCTGAACACGCTCACTGCGCATGCGTGAGGATTTCCCGGGATTTTTCCGATGAGGCGGAAAATTTTGGAAGTTTGTGGGCAAGAAGTTGTCAATGATTTTTTTTTATGTTGGAGATTTAGATGCTAGTGGGCCATCCGTAGGGGGACAGGGCTGGAGTCTAGGGACCGTTCATTTTTTTGGGGGCTGTCCGGATTTTAAAAACGTTTTTGCTTTGCCATTATATAAATAATTATTGTATTTAGCTGAATAACTATATTTAAAAATACACTGATTAATTACAATAAATATAATTATAATAATAAACATAGGC
>JAJTWR010000024.1:135000-180000 GCA_021613335.1 Whitmania pigra | reverse complement strand
GAGGTGATTCATCAATGAAATATTTTAAACGAGTTGACACCATTTTGTTGTTGTTGTTGTTGTTAAATGATGTTCTTACAGACTTATTATTTTACTCCATCAGCTCGAGACGTTATGACGTCATTTCGTATTTTATTCGTGAGCTTTTACGGCTCGCTTTCACAATGTGCTGCGATATTTTCTCTTGCATTGAATGACGATATAACAACCATCATCATCACCACCACCGATGTCGTCATCGTTGTTGTCGTCATCATTATCATCATCACCATCATCATCATCATCACCATCATCATCATCATCATCATCATCATCATAAGTACCATCATCAACGACGTCACCATCGTCCGCGCGCATACGATAACTTAATCGGCCTCATTGCTTATTCATTGATCTGATGCTATTTTTCAGGAAGATAATCCAGGAGCCAAGTACCCGGTCATTCTGTACATTCACGGCGGTTCGTTCGAAAGTGGGTCAGGTCATGTTTACGACGGTAAAGTCCTTTCCTCATTGGGTGTCGTTGTCGTCACCATAAACTACAGACTTGGGGCGTTAGGTTGGTTCAAGGCATTGGTGATGATGATGATGATGGTTGTGGTTATGGTGATGATGACAGTCTTTTAATGAATGTGCGTAACAATCATCATCGTCATCATCATCATCGAAGCCATTATCATCATCATCCCCATAATCATTACCATAGCCACCATCATAATCGTCATCATCGTTAGACTGTTTCCCCCAGAAGGAGCATGTAAGCACTTAGGTTTATTGCGGGCACATCGCCAGTTTAAGTTTAAAAGCTCTGCAATTACTTGAGACTTCAAACTTAAGCAGGTTTACTTTTTATTTTTAAAACAAACAAAATTATTTTAATTCGACATTAATTTAACAAAAGGTTTTTTTTATCAAAAGTCACCTGAAAATATGGATATTTTACAAATTTTCGTTTGTTGATAATATTCGCATGCTTTAGATATATTAATTATACACATAATATGCTCTGTATAATTTATGTTACAATATTATATTACATGCATATTAGAGTGCATAATTATAAATTTATATGTAATTCCAAAACCGAAGAGAAAATTGATGCCCTTAGATTTAAAAACAGAAGAATAACCGTTGGAAATGCTCATCAAAGAAGTAGAAATGATGGCTTTTGAAATTTAAAATCCAGGTTGAAATTTCCGCTCAAATCATGAAATGTCGTGCTGAAGGAGAACAAATTCGAAACTAGTTTCATTTTCTTACATTTTTCTCTTAAAAATAACGAAAATCAACTTTCAAATTCAAATCGAAATCAGTATTCAAGGTTAGTTTGTTTGCAAGGGTTGGTTGATTGAATGGAGGTGATTGAAACAATCAATCTTCGATTCGTGAGAATTGCGCAGTGATGCATAAATCAATTTGCCTGGACAAACGAATCAGAGAAAATAGGAGACATTAATCAGTTGAATTTCATTCAATTTAGTCTCGTCCTGGTCCTCATAAATTGTCTACAATAAATTTGAAGATTGAGAAATTTCACAGAATGCTATGTCATTTATAACTGCATTGTTAATGGTGATTAACTGTATAATTGTAATTATTATTGTCATTAATAAATACGACCTCCATAATAATTATAAAATTTTTGTAATTACTAATTTTTAGTAATTTTTGGTGAGTTTTAATAATTTTACCTTTTTCTTCTTTGAAAAATTGAAACCATTTGCGACCAATTTAGCAGTTTTAGACATGCGAAATGGCCTTGTTTTACAATTTTCATGAGGACGCCTAAATCTTTTTCCTGAAAAAAGTCGAAAATTCCTCGTCAGGTGTGCCAAAATCAAACGGATACAAAATTTAAAATATTACATTTACTAAAATTAACACTTATATATATATATATATGAATTAATTGTAACAAATATAAACTCAATAAAGCAATGAAATAGTTCTTAACAGATACACCTAATTTGCAAATATTGATTATTTTTGATGTTCCAACTTTATATTCCTCATATTTTTTTATATATATTTTTGTATTCCTTTCCTTGAATCCTGGAAGAATATTCGTTTTCAAACGAAAATTCCACGAAATCCGAAAACATTTGAAGACGCAGTTTGTAACTTTGCATGCTCCACGCTTGTTGTTGGAAATGTGCAAATCGTTAAGTTTTTTTTGGTTTTCTAATTTTTTTTCTGAAACATTTTTTGGCAATTTTGTTTTTTTAAGTTTTTTTGCTGAAAATATGTCGGCAATTTTATTTTCTGTTTGCTTTCCTGGTGTTTACTTTAATGAACCAGATGTAGACTGCGTTTGTTAAGTTTCCAGTGGAATTAGCTCTCTCATTTACCAACTCACTCACTCACTCACTCACTCACTCACTCACTCACTCACTCACTCACTCACTCACTCACTCACTCACTCACTCACTCACTCACTCACTCACTCACTCACTCACTCACTCACTCACTCACTCACTCACTCACTCACTCACTCACTCACTCACTCACTCACTCACTCACTCACTCACTCACCTCACTCACTCACTCACTCACTCACTCACTCACTCACTCACTCACTCACTCACTCACTCACTCACTCACTCACTCACTCACTCACTCATCACTCACTCACTCACTCACTCACTCACTCACCACTCACTCACTCACTCACTCACTCACTCACTCACTCACTCACTCACTCACTCACTCACTCACTCATTCACGCAATTCATCGATTTTGCTTTCAACAGGCTTTAAAATCGATATGTCGTCGATATATCTGAAAAAGATCAATAAACGATTATTTATTGAAAATGAGGCGACGAAAACTTTCTTTGATGGTTTTTTTTCTTCAATTTCCACGAGACATTTTGGAGATCATTGAAGGATTTATAGCTGTTGAGACGAAGCCTGGATGACGATGTTGATGATGATTATGATGGTGACTATGATTATTCCATTTAATACCAAATGGTGAAACACCATCATAACATGGAATCATCATCATCATTATCGTCATCGCCATCGTCGTCGTAGTCGTCATCGTCAACAACTCCTTTATCATCATACAGGCTTCCTAACTTCCGGTGATGACATACTTCCCGGTAACTACGGGGTCAGAGATCAACTGGCAGCCATGAAGTGGGTCAATGAGAACATCGCCATGTTCAGAGGTGATCCTGGTAGGGTCACTCTGGTTGGTCACAGCGTCGGGGCTTCTTCCGTAGGACTCATGATGACCATAGGAGAGGCTAAAGGTCAGGGGATGATGATGACAATTGATTTTTTTTATTTTTATTTTTATTTATTTTTATTTATTACACACAATTGAAGGGCTCAGTTGAACTACTAACACAATTGCAAAAACAAAAGCATCGATCGGCATGTACACAAAGGCAGCATATAAATTAAAATTTAATTTAAGTAATGATTAAAGTCGAGGTCACGTATTAAATGCGTTAAAACGGGAGACCGTGGTTGATTCGACGACATCACCTGGCAATTCGTTCCATGGCTTTACAATTCTATTGCAAAAGGCGCATTTAACACAGTCTGTGGAATAATTTCTTTCTTTAAGTTTGAGACAGTATCCTCTTCTTTCTTTATAGTTTTGAGCAAAGAAGAAGTATTTTAAGAAGGAGTTAGTAAAGCCATGTAATATTTTAAAGCAAAGTGTTAAATCAGCCAGCAATCACCGCCTTTCTAAGGTTGAGCAACTCTAGATTCTCCGTATATGGATACAATGCCAGGGATGGAATTGACTTAAGTTATCACCTTTGAACATTTTCTATTTTGTCGATTAAATATTTGTGATGAGGATTCCAGACTGTTGAACCATACTCAAGTATTGAATAATAATGGTAATCTTAGTTTTTTATGCTTATTTGTATAGCGCCGCATCCAAAGGGCGCTTTGTGGCGGTGCAAGCTGGTACAAGGTGATAGACGATAATGCGATAATGATGGTGATGATAATTGTATATTAATAGTGACAATCATAATTATTTTGTAGTTTATTTCTCGCTGAGTTAAACCACTCATTTTGCAACCATCGCCAGCTCCATCAAGTTTCCCAACCAATCTCAATACCTGTTGTGTGTAAACCACTACAGGTCTGTACCACGCTGTGATAGCACAGAGCGGCTCGGCTTCGGCTCTCTACAGCTGCTACAACAGCAGCTTCAGCGCCCAGTTTCAGGAGTACGTAAGGAAGGTTGGACAACTGCTCAGCTGCCCCAATGCGAGGAACAATAACGGAAGCAAGGAAGCGGAAAGGGAGGAAATCTTGAATATCAGGGACTGCCTGAGGGGAAAAGATGTTCAAGTCTTCATGGATAAAAGATTTTCGGTTGGTTGAGTAAGGATGGGGTGGTTAAAGATGATGTACCTCGTGGTTGTAACTGATTGTTGCCTAATACCAATTATTATTCAATTATAATAGACAATTTGATTTTTTTTTAAATTTTTTAATTATCTTCGTAGTTGTAAATTAAACTACCTTCAATTTTAACAATATCAACATTAACCAATCATAACGTAATCATTATAAATATAAATAACAATAAAAGCATTCATTAATGTAGCGCCGCAGAGCGGTAGCATCAGGGACCTATAATTTCTTTATCGTGTTCTAATATATTAATAACAAAATAAATAAATAAATAAATAAAAAATAAACAAAGCATTTCGGACGGAGTCTAACCACAACGAAAAATACTTCCTTTCAGTTTCCATTGTACGACAGGATGGGGGTCGAATTCAGACCCTATGTGGATGGAAAGTTGATCCAAATGGAACCCAGGGAGGCCTTTAAGGTCGGAGCCTACAACAAGGTTCCATTCTTTACTGGCATCGTCGAGAGGGAATTCAGTTAGTGGAATCTATTATAGATGTGATATATTATTAATATACATATTAATAAAGTAGATGTTATGTTATCATTGTTAGTTATTTATTACTGCGACAATTTTATTTTTGTTATTATTAATTAAATTATTTCATACTAGCAAACTAACATTTATATAAGTCCTAATAAATGATAGTTATTACCAATTCACTTCATCTCCAAGAATAACAGCAAGTGGCATTGCTTTCGACAGACTTTTACTTCGAACAGTCGTCTTCCAACCTCGACAACGAAAGACCCGATGCCACTTTTGAGCAGTACCTCCTTCGCTCGTTCAACAACCAGAAGGACATTGTCAAACTCATCAGGTTCATGTACACCAACTGGTCAAGCACGGACAATGCCAGCAAATTCAAATACGAGGAAGGAGAGGTTGGCGAATGATTCTTGCTTCTTGCTGTTATGGCTGGGAGTACTGTTTATATTATTAACACACTAAACCACAGGACCACACCAACCAATTATTATTTATTATTATCACACTAAACGACAAGACTATACCAACCAATTATTATTTATTAAGTAAGATGTTGATGATAGCCGATAATTTTAGTAGAATTATAAAAATGCATTGGGGTATATTTAATAATAAAAATTAGTTTAACTGTTACGTTTATTTCTAATAATATTACTAATTAAGAGGAACAAAAAAATATAATTAAATTTTTTTTGGCCAATAGCAAAATTACATCCTTTCTGAAATAATAGAATCAATGCTTGCCTGATGAAGTGACGGATATTAAGAAACTTGTGTAAGATCTTCAAATTATGCACAACGTAATTAAGTATTAATTAAAAAAAACAGTGGCTGAAAAACAACTTAAAATATTTTGAAAATTTTTGCAGAAACGCAAGCGGAGCCAAATTCAATAATTTTTGTAATGAAGTTATTCCAGAAATTTAATTTGCCAAATGGAAGTGTTCTTAAAAAAAGAGGAAAATTTTAGAAAGTATTGATTTGATTTTTTTTTGTTTAAAAAAAGGTTTCATTGGATTTTTGAATATTTGCGGCTTCAACTCGCCATAAAAATTCGACTCTTAAAAATTTAAAGGAACTAAATTTGAAAGACATTTACAACATTTCCTTCACAACAAATGAAAAGTGAAAATTAAATCCAACTTTTCACCGAGTCTCCTTTCTTATTTTCGACGCATCAGGATCTCGTTAAAAAGCAACAACTTGTTTCTAATTGTCTATCTTTTAAAATATTCTTGCGTTACATAATATTAACGCTAACAAGTACTGCTACCAATATTACAATATTATAAATAATTATAAATAATTAACAATACAATTGAAACTGATCACTTAATACACCAATTAAAAATGAAAAACTACAATCCACAGGTCCTATCTGACTTCCACATGGTAGCACCGACCATCCAGTTGGCCGACGTCTTATCGAGACACCAAGAGCAGGTCTACTACTATTACTTCAGACACCCACTAAGCTACCACTCCATAGAACTCAGCTATTTATTCGGCACTCCGTTTGGAGCCGATCCTGGAGATGAATCTGGAAAAGTGAATTACGCCACGACGACAGATGACGACAGGAAGTTGTCCTTGTATTTCATGAAGCAGTGGAGAGCGATAGCTAGAGACGGGTTTCAGATTTTGCTTTTTTGTCTGTAATTGTGTTTAATAATATTAATAATAATAATAATAATAATAATCAATATAATAATAATAATAGTAATTTGAATTTTTATTTCTATAAAACATTTTTATTTCATAGTATATAATAATTTTAACAATGTTCTGTCACTCTTGTGTGGCTAGTGTTGTCAAAAGTACCGCATTTCAGTAATTAGATAAAAGTACAAGTAAAGCCTTTATTGTAGTCAAACATAATTCCTTATTAATTAAATGTCTATGTATCGTTTGCTAGTACTAACAGTCATTTTTTAAACTTTTTAAAAAATAAATTTTAAAATAAAATTCAACTAATTTATAATTTTATTTACGTTACTTTGTAACACCAATAATGTATGCCAAAAAGTGGCGAAGTAAAAATATGACCAAAAATAGTAATGCGTTACAAGTAAAAGTATAGAAAATTTTCTGTAATTGTTACAAGTAAAAATTACAAAAAGTAAGTAATTACAGTAACAAATTACATGTAAGGAATTACATTAGAAGATTATTACATGTATTGGTTATTGATTATTCGTTACAGCATAGCACTACAAATATCAGTGAAAAAATTTCATCTTTTGTAACGACTGCATTAAATATTGCATACACAAAATTTTAGAAATACAATTATTATAGTTAAACTGTCTAATATCCAGCCAAGATGTTATGAAAATAATTCGTACTTTCTCGGATAATAATAATAATTTTTGCGCGTACAGCAAGCCATCAGTCTTAGACCAAGTTCAGTGGCCACGGTACAACAGAGACAGCAGGCTTTTCCTGAACATGTCATCAGAAATCATCACAGTTTCTCGGAACTTGAGACAAAACAAGGCCTTCTTCTGGAATGAAATTCTTCCCCTGGTCTTTCCAGAATCAAGATCGGTCTTGGGCAGCGGTCTCACAAGCTTCGACAAGTATCCTTCCGCCATAGACGACTACATTACGGAAGTGGAAGATAAGAAGCGCCATGATTTCCTCGTCATCGTGGCATTGTCTGTTGCCATAGTAATAGCCGTCATCTTGTTGGTAATATTGATTGCCTGGCTAGCGAGGCTGAAGATCGAGATTGAGGAGTTGAAAAAAGTTGCCAAACTATATTCGGTTAGTTACGTAGTCTAATGACGATATTGCCAGACCCGTACAAGGCGTTTGATTATGTTCACGTTTGATATAATTTCTAAGGAAATAAAACTTATTTATGTTTTGTATTTAAACATGCGATTGTTGTGTATTTAACAATTATTCTCGTTACTCTCATGACGCGATCTTTTTTATATTATCACTTGTCGTCATTTTGTACGCTGTTAATATGCGCGGTATGATCAGAAATTTGTTCATGGACATAAGTTTTAGATGAGGTTCATAATATTTTATTCAAGACGGAGAGTATAACGTATAAAATATTTATTTGTCCGTAATTCGAAGTCTCGTGTGAAACTTTAAATTTTGACGAATTCTGTACTGCTAATACTCATCGTTTCCCTGCGGTGTGTACCTACTACTCACGAACAATTGTTTGATTAACTTGACTTGAGCAGTTTTTTTAAGCAAATAAAATGCAATTCAATTAGTTAAAAAAATGTCATAATTTTCAAAATTAATGCTCATCAAAGTAAAGCCCAAAAGAATATCCAAAGAAACAAAGTAGTAAGAAATGGATGAAAATCGTGATTTGGAGCTCTTCTGGCGTTTCGGTTAAGCATTTTTATAAATAATAAATTAAAAAAAACTTTTTTATTACAAAATCAAATGAGCCAAGCATGTGTTTGTTAATCATCTTCGTCATTATCATCATCATTACACTTCATTCACGTCTTGAGAGACAGCAAAAGAGATCATACTCAGAGAGATTAGACCGAAGTCAATTGCTTTTTTGTAACTTTTGGTATCTACAGCAAAAAAGAGTAACTCTTCTTCGACCTGGAAAGATTGTAAATTAAAAAATATTACTGTATAATGATGACATTAATATTATATTAAAAATACATTAAAACTTAGTAGATAATATCAGTAATACTATATAATTAATAATAATTAATAATTTTTACTTGAATTATATTTTGGAGAAAACCAACCTGTGAGATTTCAATTCCTTTCACCACCTTAATCAGGCTTTCCATGTTGGAATCGTGTTCGTACGACAAGAAAAGGAAAGGGCTAGAAAAACAATGGCATATTTACATCTATATTTAAATCAATCAACTAAAGTATAAAAAATTAAACAAATGAAAACAAAAATAACCAGCCTTCGCAATGAAATAAATGTTTACTAAATAATAAACTAAATGTAATAAATGTAATCTCACCATTTCTTCAATAAATACTGGAACCACCATCGAGATCGACCCCTGAATTGCGAATTTTTCAAAAAGTCTTTAATGCAATTTTTGCATGAAGATGAAAAAGGCCTGAACATTTCCGTGATTACGGATGAATTATCTTGTATTGACTGAAATTCAAAACAATTAATAATTAGATTAGGTGATATTAACTGCAACGTAAATAAATCAAATAAATATAATTGTAACAAACGATAGATTATTTTCATTTGCATATTTATCATATATTAAAACTTTCAGTCAAACCTAATTATACCTCAAATATTTCGTCGTACATTAAAAACGCCGTATGCATTATGTCCATAACTTTTAAGATTTTGTAAAAATCTTTGAAATAAAAAATCTTGGCAAACGTGAAAGATGGCTCATGAACTGTTGCATCTTTGGAAATTGTGAAATATTTCTCCATCAATTCTGAGGTTTTATTCTTAAATTGTAAATAAGATGAGCACTTGTCTCCTTTTGAAAGATATGGTGTGTCAATGAGTGATGCGTAGCAGAGTTCCAGCATCTTTAACTGGCTTTTCTTCCACATAACCTCAACAAAAAAATGTACTATAATTTATATTTATAATAATAATTATTATTATTACTGGTATAAAGTCTAATCAAGGAAATAATAGATATTGTCATTTGTTGTGGCCTACTTAGCCTCTTGGTGAAACCAACTTACCATGGTAATAAATTCAATGCAATCGTGAAATAGGTCGAAAATGATTCTCATTGGTGGAATGCCACTCTGACCACTCCTTCTTTCCTCAAACAACTTGAGGCCTTCGTGGAAATCCTTGATTCGCATTAGTTTCTCATCATCAGTGGTTGCAGACGAAAAATAATTGAACAAGTTTTCGAAATGGAAGGAAAACGCAATCCAATAAGGCTCGTATAAACATTTTACAACAAAAAATATAAATTCCGAATTATAGTGTTCCTACGAATGTAAAATTTTATGTCAAGCATTCAATCATTGCTTTTTTTAAATACAATTGTAATTGTAAAAATACCTTCTTCAAATGATAATAAGTATTAATATACTCTTGCATAGAATCATCAGCATTGTCAATTTGATAAAGTGTTGTATTTACGTTAGGATATTCCATTTTTGAGAGGTCTAGATTATCCAATAAGACAGAAACTGTTGCGCAGAAATTACATCGTTTACAGTTATCAAAATATTCACAAATTAATTACAGTAATTAATGTTATATATAATAATGTTTTATCACCTTGTCTGGAAAGCCATAATGTCATTTGATTAGTTTTCTTGCTTGTAGAATCAGGAACCACTAATAAATTTTTCAGCCACAGAAATAAGGCTACAACTTTGAATTAAAACCATTATTGGTAAAATGATAGTAATAAACTGTACATTACATTTTAAAAATTAAAAATTTATATGACAAGAAACACATACTATTCTAGTAATTAGTAACCACCACTTAATTTATTTTTTATTGATTGCAATTTTGTTTTTATTTGTTCATGTTTAAAGTTTAATAATTTCTTATTTAAAATTTACTAACATTGTATTTAATAACTAAAATATTACATTTATGCTTCTCTTCTTCTATCTGACTTCTGACCAATTCTCTGTGCCGATCAAAAGCCACCGAAAGAATTCTTATGGCACGCATCACATTTAAACCACTACGCCAAAGCATCATCATTAACGCAATTCTGTAAAAATTAAATAGTAAGCAGTTAGCAGTCATTAAATTAAACGAAGGTTCTTAAAACGAAAACAAACTGAAAATCTTAACAAAATCTGAAATTAAAAATAAATTGAAAATCAAATTCAAAATCTTCCGAACGTCGTTATTTTAGTATCAACAATGTCATTGGTCGGTCTGATTGTATCTTCTGATGAGTGCTCAATCAGCTGGAGAAACGCCACATCCACAATTCGACAAGCTCTTTCGCAGCCCTAATTGTACAGGTGGTCAATTTAATTTAAGTTCACTGATTCAATAATTAAACGTTACTTGCTAAATCAGTTTTAAAATTTAACTCAAGTACATTCGATCTAATTAAACCGATAAACCGATTACAATATTTATTACAATACAGTCGAACCCGGTTATGTCACCGGCCTTGGGGTTTACCAAAAAAACCTCTATGTATTCGAAAAACAATATGGAGGCAACGTATTAAAATTATCTTAAAATTTTTTTATGTACCAAATGTTCGTTAATAGATGAGAATGTCCACGCACAAGATCTTAATGACCTTGAGACCAGGAACATCCGGATGACTCTCGGGGTTTTTGCTTTTACAGCGAGGATGTCAGCAAAGGCCCATTGACGGGAAGGTTTTTTTGATCGCGAACCATTTATTTGTTAACCATTGAAACACTGTATCGTCGACATCTTTGTGATTTGCCACTCAGTTTTTTTTCCTGCTGGATCAAAACCAAATCTCGTACATTTATTTTACCATGTCCGCCTTTTTTCATCCTGAAATGGTGTTTGCTAAAATGCAATGCATACGTTTGCCAGTTTTGTTCATTTTTCTAGCTGCAGTGTGATCTCATACATTTTTTCTATTGTCGATTGTCCAGTTGTCCACTAACATTTATAGACATTTTTAGAACGAACAAAGAATAGCTGTTATTCTTCAGACAAGGTCAACAAGAGTCAGTTGAGTTCTGCGACAAAACCGATAAGAAATTGCTACAAGAAGGTGTGAATTTGGCTGTTCCACTTCAAAAGCCGGCGATAGTTTCAAGGATCGAGAATTTGACCTTATTTTGTGCTCGAGATATTAATTGTAACTTCATTTATATAGCGCCATATGCATAGCGTCAGAGGATCTTCTTGTAACCATTTATATAGCGCTCCTTCCTAAGGGCGCTGGTGGCAGTGCAGGCTGGGTTTCGAACACGACACATTACGACTGTTGGCTTTTGCCGCCATATAAAGGCACGTAACCCATTCGGCCAACCTGCACGCCATTAAGGTTCGACGACTTAGAGAATCGACATAACCGATAAGGAAACGTTAAGACAAAGATGGAATTTGGCGGTTCGATTAAAAAAAATGTCGACTAAATAGGGTTGGCGAATTAACCAAATTCGAGATAAGTGGGTTCGACCATTGTATGAAGCAAATTCATTACTTACTTCATGAGCATACAGGGAAGTAAACGGACCAATGCATTTCTCAATCAGATAGGATACTGTTTCTTCTGAACACATTTCTTATGGAACATCAAATTGTTATATTAGTTAATAATAACATGAATATTTAATAATAAGTTTAGTAATATCCATGTCCTAATTATCAACAATTGTTACTGGTATATTTCACCAACTCGTTCCAGAAACATCGGAATAGTTCTCTTTATAATACCACAAGTCGTCAAATTCAAAAAGCGTAGAATCTGACACTTTGGGTAGAAGAGAGCTGCAATTGTGAAATAATTTATAAAAATAACATTAACAATAACATTAATAATAATCGTCTACATCATCATAACAATGTTGTCTTGCAGGTTGGTCGAATGGGTAGCGTTCTTGCAGTAACAGTTATACGTCGTGTTCGCAACCCAACATGCACTGCCAATGAGAGCTCTCGGGTACATGCGCCATAAAAATGGTGGATCGATTAAGAAGTGCCTTTCGTCCTAATCATTTAGTCATGAAATGGACGCTAATAAACTACCAGCCAAACCAACCAGAAATGCCTTCACATCCTACCCGGATACATAAGGCACTCAAATACAATACTCAAACACTCGGATACAAAAAATACAAATACAAATGCTAGAGTCAATAGCTTAATAATACGGGATGCCAAAAACTTTATGGATGTCCATCCAATAGAAAATTGCGGTTCATATTTCAACTAACTTTATCAAAAATAGAAGTAATTAATTTTTAATTTCTATTTTAAAGCCATGGGACTGATTAAAGCTAATCCAACCTCAAATCAGTGGCACATTTTATGAATTTATCTTCCAATTGCAATGATCTCTGCAATACAATTCAGATGCTGCATTATCAAAATCAATTCATTTTTTAAATTAATAAATCATTTGAACCCACCGTTTTAGTTGATCTACATTTTTCATCTAAATTAATCAACGTATCAATGATCTCATTCAGATCTGAAATCATTTGGAAATCATTACGCATTTGTGGAATACACATTTGCTTTATTATGTAATACAATTTAAAGCTAATAGTTTCATTTAAATGTTATGTAACTAAAATGTTACCAGGCATGTTGATTTCCGTGGCCATAATGAGCGCCAAATTCAATGAAATCAAGCTTTAGCCATCGGCTAAATAACTTTAAGCGGAAGATACAAATAGATCGTAAAATGAAAATTTTAAATTTACAATTCAGTTTTAACATTTATTTTGCATCAAAGATTGAATTATTTTTAAACATATTTGCTTTTTAAAATAAAAAATAATGTAGTAATGAATAAATTGGACACGACTAAATACTTCTTCACTATAGCGTAATTAAAATTTGGACCTCTGTCCTTAATAACGTCGCTTCATCCACAACATAGAGAAAGATTCACTTCCCTCATCAACGATTGCCACTTTTTTCCTTTTCCTTTCGTCTAATTGGTATGATTCAGTTACACCTTTTGAATAATTGCTGTGTTTGCTGCAGTTGAGGATTTGTGGGAGCCGGGAAGGGCTAAGGCCCCCTTAATTTATAAAGTCTAAGTAAAAAAAAAGCTAAAATCCACCGATAAACTCATAACACATACACAAGTGCGTAACTACCACATATTTCAAGTTTGAAAGTCATAGGAAAGGATGTTTCTGCAATGCTAATTTGCATATTTTACAAGTTACAAGTTACTCCTTAAGTTTAGTAGAAATTTTATAGAATGTTTGTAGAAATAAAATGAAGTCATATATGAAATTGAGTAATATTGAACTTATAATAAACGGGTTATCAAGAAACTATGGCGTGTCCACACTGGGTGACCCGTCAAAATAGCTCGGTGACAAAATTCAATGAAATTTCATTAAGCTAATCTTTAATTTAAGCTAATCTCTTAGTTTCTGTTGTCCCCATCCATGGACTTTTCAGGTTGGCATTTAATGTAACTTATTGATTGACAAGCAGAAAATGCAAGAAAATGAGAAATTACAACTCATCAAGTTACGTCGGATCCTCCGTTCGTCTTTCTTTTGATCCTTCCCCGAGTTCAAGTTGCAATAAAGAGTTTGATCTGGAGTTGCAATTTAATGTAGCTTATCTATGGTTAAGTACGTGAAATTAAATCAACGTCTTGTTACTGTTGTTCACCACAGAACCTCCCGATTATCTGCTTTTTTGATGAGTTTTATGTTTTGACGTGGTCATTTTGTCGCCGGGTTGTGTTGATCTCAATTAACATCGTAAAAATTGTTATCATTAAATATGTCAACTCAAAGACAAAAAAGTGAAAATATCTAAATTTTTTCAACCGGAAAAGAGCGACGTCACAATCTGAACCATCTGTTCCTAGAACATGTGGCAGGTGGTGACCCGTCATAACAGCCCGGCGACAAAATAGCCCCGACAAAACAGCCCCGTCAAAATAGCCAAGGACAAAATAGCCCAAGACAAAATAGCCCCGTCAAAACAGCCCCATCAATGTATTTTAAAAAAATTTGTAAATTGAATACATTAACCGATAACTGGTTCCAAATTTAATTCGAAATTAGTGGTTTGAAGATTTATCGTCTAAAATATTATTAGGATTAAGTCTACTTCCTCACTTTACACGGACTTTTCAAGTTGGTATTTAATATAAATTATCCTCACCTGATCATCACGTCATGTGGACATGTAACAAATCAACAAAGAACCAATTCTACCGCTATATTGGCGGGGCTGTTTTGACGGGCTATTTTGTCGCCGAGCTGTTTTGACGGGGTGCCGTGGCAGGCAAACCATGAGGAGCAACATATCAACCAATGATCTTGTTGCTTTTTATCGACAATCCGTTTTTCTTGATAATATAATTCAAGTACTTCAAGAGCTCTTTAGCCCAAGACACATTGACACTGCATTTGCCTCTGAGTTGGTGCCATCCGTTATGCTGAAAAATCCTGAAGCATTGTCCAGTAATAGTGATCAGCTAAAGATGGTTGCAGACTTGCCATCGACACGTGGATTACAACCAGAGTATGAGCGATGGTGGGTAAAGTGGCATGAAGATGTTAGACTGACAATCTCAAATTGACAATGATTTTATAACGAAATGTTGGAATAAATCTATTCATTTCGATTATTCCACCAACACAACAGCTAGCAATGAAAGATATTTTCGGCTCTCAAAAGGTTAAAAACTTATCTTCGACCTACTATGCTGACTGACCGACTAGATAAATTTGGTAGATTAGATCCATATCGTCTTGCACTTTTATAAAACTTTTACTTTGAATAAATTTGAATGTGTAAAACCTAAAATTATTTTTATAATACAATTTTGTAATGGTTCAAATACAATAATAAGCAACATGGTTGTGAAATATCCGTCGTAATATAGTTTCAGCAAGCGGTTTACGGGGAGGCGTTAGGGGGTAGATTTTCCAGTATTTGCCCCCCGCCAAAGTGTTCTAGATCCGCCACTGGTTTGGTGGTAGGGTAAAAAGCACTTGTTCTCTTCTCATGTATGAAATAAATAAACATTAACGAAAAAAACAACATGCCAAATATAGTCAGTCAGATGATTAAAGTTTGGTTTGATATTGAGTTCAAGAACTTAATGCCGATGGATCTCAGCCGTTTAAATTATTAATTGAAAGTAATTTTAGTTTAATTTATGATGGCTGAAAACTTTAATGAAAAAAAGTTTATGAAAGCAGTATGATCAATTACTCTTCGAATCACAATTAATATCAGAATTTTAATCAATTTTTTATATAATAATGTTCAGCAAAAAAAAAATGTTGAATAGAATCAAGATAAGATTTAAACAGATTTATAACGAACAACTGCATGAAACATGTGCATTCCGGAAATAAATTAATCCTAATCGGTGATTAAATCAAAATTGAATAAGCATGTAAATTCAACGAATAATTTAAAAGTATTCCAATACAAGTTATAAAATAACATTCATTTAAAACAATTCCTTCCATTTCAAACATTAATTCAACTTTATTAAAACTTCAACTGGCGACTCCTAAGTTTTCATTCATTTGCCAGGATTTGAGTTTGGTGCGTTATTGGCGATTTCTTCTCGTCTCCTGCGCCTTCTCGCCTGCAAATCCTCCTCGCTTTCCTCGGTGAGGGCAGGATCAGTCTGGACGCCGAATTCCTTGACTTCTGCCAACTCGAAAGATCCACTCAAAACTTTGACCGACGCTGTTTTGCCCTCAGATGGAGCCCCGGCATCGGATTTGTCAGCATCGACGGAGGCGGCCAGCCATCGCGAAGAGGGCTTGCCACTGTCGACCTTGCGGGCTCTCAAGGTCACTTTTACCCTGTTGGTGCACTTTGGATCGCCATTTTGGTGGACCAGATAGCCGAGATCAACCACCCCGCTCTGATATTCGACGTTCTTTGAAATGGTCGGTGGAAGCTGTCTGGCTTCAATTTGATTCATGAGGTTGAGTTTGTCTTCGACGTCTTTCTTGAGGAGAAGTAGTTCAATGTCCTTTCCAAGGAGGATGACCTCGCTGATGTTGCAGGTGTTCTTGATGTTTTCCACCTGCGTTGTACAAGAATTGTTGGCTGAATGAATTACTGGATGGACTGTTGACTGAATCAATAGAGTGAATTGTTGTATACGGCATATATACACCTACTTAATTTAAATATGTGGCCTAAAATTCGATTGCGGTTTTAAAATTGTATTATAAATATGTCTAAATTAGTGAAATTGTTAATAATTGTTGAAGAAAGATGCATGGACAGATTGGAATGTTTCATTTCTGAGTTCCGAAGGCGGAGTTTTTGAATTGTGGAACTTTGTCCGCTGTGAACTTAATTTGCAGATAACTCACGCGAATAAATGAATGAAGGAATGGGTGAAGAGATATGTAGATTAATGTATGTATATGTAGACTTAATGCATAGATGGATTAATAAATATGCAAATGAAAGAATACGCTTTTGAATGACATCTCTGTCTAACATTCCCCTCCCTAAAAATATTCTTCTCTCATTTATTCTCAATAAATTCTTAAAAGTTCAATTTGTTTTCATTTAGATTGCATCGAGCTTTAACAACGACAGCTGGTGTAAAAATGGAAAGGCATTTTTAACTCAAGGTCTTCACTGAAGCATAAAGAGCTGGATTGGAACGACCTGTTAAATTTTTTTTTTGAGGATTCCGAGGTTAAGATTTCAGAGATTTTTTCTAGAACAAGCCACAGCAGGTAATCTACACACACACACACACACACATGGATACATAGACATACCTGGTGGACCAATTCTTTTTTGGCGTCGATGCATTCGAAACAATCTTGTCCGTACATCTGGTGGAGTTGTTCCAAAAGTTCCTTCTCCTTGTCTCTGATGTCCTGAACGTATTCCATCGATTTGTCTCTGATCTTTTGCTCAACCAGTTTTATTGTGGACTCACATCTGTAAGAGAATTATGGAGATGTTACGTAGGGATTTTATTGCTGAATATGGGATTGTTAGAAATAGTTATAAATTTAAATTGTGACTTTATGAATGTTTATCTCTACTGCATGTCAACATGTGTGAAGATGATAATATCAATTTAGATATCCAATTTGTAATTATTATTCATTTTTTTACTCATTTTAAAATACTTTGCAATAATTATCAATTCAATCTGCTTTTAAAATAAAACCTAAGTTTAAATAACAATACATTAGTATAAAACAACTATTATTAATTTTATTATTAAATTGTTATTAATAATATATTAGTATTAGTTATATTAATTACATATTTTCTATTATTAACATCATCATTATCATTTTGTTTATCGTCACTACAATCGTTCTAAAGTCTACCTGTTGATCTGTTCCAAGTGGGACTCAAACAGTACAATCTTCTGTTTGCAGGATTCCAGTAGTTTCTCGATGTTCAACTTGTACTTGACGGCAACATCTTGGAACTGACTGATGGCGTGGTCCCTGTGCTCATTGAACGTGCAGAGGACGCAGACGCACGTTTCACAAGGCTCGCAGTAGAAGCGGATGACTTCATCCTAAGAGATTGTTGTGGTGTTGATGGAGATAAATAAACTATTATAATTAGGGTTGAACAGTAAATTTCCTAAGATGAGGATTGAACTTTGGTTAAAGGATAAATTATTACAATGAGATCTGGACGGTAGTTAAAGAATAAATTATTATAATGCTGGCTTAACAGTGGCTGCAGAATAATTTATTATTGTGATGGTTAACCAGTAGTTAAAGAATATATTATCATAGTAGCTTTTTCTCACCTGGTGATCCTTGCATCCAATTTCCTTTTCAATTTCGACGTCGAATAAAGAATGGTTACTTGTAACCTATTTATGAAAATTAAAGTTATTCACCAATAATATGTTTATAATAGCAAGAAAATAAATTAGATTAATTAATTGTAATAGAATTACATAAAATCATTAATAGGTTATAACGTTAATAACGTTATTATTTTAAGTACTAACTTTATTATAAAACAAATTCATCTTTAATTTTATCGATGGCCTACAGGAATAAGATGTGTACGTTGTTTGTTAATACGATCCTGGCTCAACTTCGGAATATACCGAAGATTCTCAAATAATCATTTCTCATTGTTTTCGATGATTATTAATTAAGACTATCTCGGATATTTTAGACTTTGTTCCTCGAAAGTATTTCATTTGTTTTGTTGGCCCATAGTTTCATAAGCTGCATTATGCTTGATTTTGATTGTTAACAACTTTGCTCCTAGCCTGTGCTATCTAAACTCTGATGGAAAACAGTGTAACATCCTTAATTTAGTCTCAAGTTCAAAAGAAATGCCACAGAATAAGCAAAGGTTAGAGACCTCAAATGACCTTGACACGATCTTGGGAACTTCAATATGTTGAAGGAAACTCTGATGTGTGCGTGTTTTGAAGTTGACTTTGGTTTATACGGAGCAGAAATAATTTAATTGATGTAAGAATTATAGTTTTAGTTAATAATTAATTTATTAATGACTTTAGTTTAGTTGTTGTTACAGTTTTGGTAACTAACGTACATAGTTAGGGAGACAAGAGAAAAACATGTGAGAACTAACAAATTTATTTACTCTTAAAATGACAGTTAGTGTTGTACAGCTGTAGTTTTTTTTTTACAATAATTAATTGTAACTTCATTTATATAGCGTCAGAGATGCTTCTTGTAACCATTTATATAGCGCTCCTTCCCAAAACGGGTTGGGTTTCGAACACGACTGTTGCCGTTACCGCCATACGCAGGCACGTAACCCATTCGGCTAACCAGCACAGGTATTATCGTATTACATGCATAGCGATAGTTATGTTGATATCGATTATTATACGGATAAATTTGTGCATTCAATTAATGCTTACAGATGAAATTAATATCAGAAAGTTTAAAATTCCATTTTATCTATTTTACAGTGTTCGCAATGTTTATGCAGCAGTACAAAAATAACATGAGAATAAACCTAACCTTGGTATTCTTATGAAGGGCCACACACGATGCACAGAGCAGTTTGGTGCAATCGAGGCATTTACTGGTGGCCTCTTTCTCGGCCTTGGACACGAGCTTGCAGATGTCACAGAAAGGACTCGACGAGGGCTTCTGCCTTCCCACAACCTCCGTCAAGCTGGACACCAGGAAGTTGTCTGGCAGTTTCTTGACCCCTCCGACGGGCAGTTGGGTTCTCTTTCGACACAAAGGACACGTGAATTCCCTGTAATCGCTGTACTTTTTGTAGGCTGGCTCCGAGTTGACGTGGTTCTCGATGCAAGCCTCGCAGAAAGTGTGAAGGCAGTCGAGACACTTGGGGTTCTTGTATCCGTCGAGGCAGATCTTGCAGACGAGGAATTCGTCGTAGATCTCCTGAGCCAATTTGTTCGAAGAGGTGGAAGTCACAGGGACGCTGGTGCCGCTGCTGCTGCCAGAAACTGGAGTCGTCGTGGCGGGTTTTTCAGTCATTTGGGCGGTGGAGTTAGTCTCAGGCGAAATGTCGTTGTTGATGGTTTGGTGTTCGTTGACGTCGTCGGTTGATGTTGTGTTTGTTGTTGTTGTTGTTGTTGGTTGCTGTTGGTGGAGAGATTGTTGGTGATGGAAATTTGTAGTGGGTTTGTGTTTGATTTTGGATTTTAAGTAGATTCATTTATTTTTGAAATTAACATCAAAGAATTCTGAATTTTTAGTATTCAATTTGTGATTCTGAACTAAATTTATTTATTTATTTATTTATTTACTAAAGTCTGTTGCATAACTATTTAGACTATTCTGAACCATAAATAAATTTCAAAATTTATGTTTGAACGAAGGTTGCTTTAAGGAGTAATTTTAAATGAGTGTGTTATTTAGTAGTACTGCTGCGTAACATAAAATTAGCAGTAATGTTGACATACACATATTCTACTAATTCTTAATTAATTAAAATTATTGCTAAATAACACAATTATTAATGAATAATTAAAATCGCACTCGAATTACCTGTTCTGAGTGTTCTCTGCTGTTGGATTTGTCCGTCAAAAGCCACTTTCTCTCAAGCAGACTCTGAGACATATCCTTTGGAATTATTCACAAAAATAACATTTACTATCGTTTAGTATTTATTATTTTTACTTAACTGTTAAATATTTAATTCTAAAAAACAAAACAGATCAACTAATGGGATCTCATCTTAAAGCTATCAACCTAGATCCATATCGATGAAGATGACTTTAGCAGCGAAAATCACTCTCAAAGTATCCGATAAGAATTAGACTTTTAAAAATTCTTTTGATTTTCTATTCTTGTTAAAACGTAAAACTTTCAATTGATTATTCAAATAATATTAGTATCTGCTTCTAATCCACAACGATCTCAACAGGACTGAAGAGAGAATCGACTTGAAGCTGAAATACTTTACGTGGCTCAAACTCTGGTGAGTTGTTGGAGTTGTTGCTATTTATAAAATCCTCGGCTTCGAAATTCTTCCTTCCTTCTTCTTCCAGAATGAATGGAGACCCAAAGAGTCAAAATGCCACTGACGTGATTCATCTGAATTCGCAGTTTTACGTAAAGTCGTTACGTAGAAAACCGAGAAAATTAGAATTAATGGGCCTTTTTCTAAGAGGAATAGGAGTAATTGTTCGACAATTGTTCTCCTCAGTTTGAAATCTCTTCATCAGCTGTTCTTTCCTGTGGACATCCTCGCTCTAACTTCTGTTGCGATTATTCTTACTTTCTCGAACTTATCGGCATTTAACACTCTATATGCAGGGCCCAATTAAAACCTTGCTTCTCACCAAAAAATATAATTATCCTTCAAATACATTAAGTAATTTTTACCAAAAACAAAAAAAATTCTCAATTAACTTATTGCGTACCGAAAGTTTTGCCTGGAAAGATGGCTGCAGGGCAAAGATTGGAGATAAAAAAAAGTTTTCTCAGCCTCATCAGCTCAACGTTTGCTGTTGCTTGCTTCTGCGTTCCTGGCGCATCTCACAATTTGGTTTCCGAGCCTAACACGCTTGTGTTAAGAATGCAATGTCAGATTCCCTGAATGTGAATGTGAAATTCCTTTATTGTTTTGTTTATTTATTGTTTATTCGTTGAATGTTTTCTTTTATTATTTAAAATGATTAATTTTACATACTTCTGATCATGTAATTAATAATTAAATTAGGGAATAAGTGATCCGGTAAGTGCTCTTGGTTGGGTAATTGTAATTGACCGATACCATTAGCCTTGTTATCTTTCAACTATAGGAGTGCCTGTTCAAGAACGTCTGTCATTGTTCGAGATTCTCGGAGTTCTTTTCTTTTCAACAAAAAAACAAAAATTCTGGCGAAAATTTTCAATTCAGGATTTTTTTTCAAGAATCTTAAATAATGGCATTAATTACTAAAAAAAATTATATTGTATTAACTAACAATTTATTCATAATCCAAATCCATTCTTTCACTTTAAAAGAGTAATTTATTAACTTAATTTTAATTTATAAATTTTAATGTTTCTGCTTTGGGATAAATTGAAGCAAACATATAACAAAATGCACGTCTTAAGCAACCCATAAAAGTCTTTTATTAGTTGTTATCATGGATGGTGTTCGAAAAATCAATGGAAGTATAAAATCCATTTAATCGTGAAAAGGTCATCAAATTATAAAAATTGATACCAAATAGTTAATAAACCCTTAGCTGTTTCATATACAATCATAAGCAATTGTGAAATGTAATCGTTGATCAACACTTTATTCCATCAACGTTCCAGAGATTATGGGAAGCAGTTTCAGGAATTTCTTTTAAGTCGTTCAATCGATCCTCTTGAACTATTTTTAGTTCTAAATAATTGTTATTGTTGTTGTTGTTGCTGTTGTTGTCAAAAGATCATTCTTCTGATCACGGCCTTCGAAGTTATGCTTCAGATCACATGAGGAGTGTCATTCCTTAATTGGATTTGTTGTCACTTCATCATCATCATCATCATCATCATCATCATCAACAACAACAACAACAACAGCAACGTTAAAAACACAAACACAACTAAAACAACTACAAAATGTAAACAAGTCCATAAACTCCAACACAATAATCTCGTGATCAGAATAGCAGAGGAGTCTTCAAATAAATACGAATCAACACGCCGCAAATGCTCGAGCATCAAGAAGACCAAAACATTCCACGTCATCACTTAATCTTTATTAACTAAACAACCAACCACATCATCACTTAATAAAGAACCAACCAACCAACCAACCAACCAACCAACCAACCACATCATTACTTGCATCGACGGATTTTGAAGACAGAACGAAGCATGCTTCATTGCTACTCGCTGAACTTGCATGGATTCATTCATTATTTTAATCCACAAACGAACGTCCACTTCAAGCCTTTTATTTTTTTTTGTTTGTTTGTTATTATTTTGTTGTTGTTGTTGCAAAAAACACACTAAACCTTTTAAATGAGACGTAATACTCTGAGTAACAAGTCCCATGCTGGAGAAACAACAAAACGCAGAAAGTGAGTGGGACAAGTGAGCACCACCCACATGACCAAGTGCGCCTCAATTAATAATTGAGTAGCACTCAGAATTTGCACCCAGGTCGTGCTAAGGAACGTCTAAGAGAACAATTAGGAAAGAAACAGTTATTGCGAACAGTAAATCCTAAGCAAATCTCTCGCAATTCAATTTAACGGCAAATTAAAACGACTAAGTAGAACATCAATTAATCGCTTAGTTAGCTAATTAATCTTAACCGTCATCGATTAATTCTAGCATTGCAATGCTGCAAACCGAACACGATCAGAATCTTGAGGATTCTCGATCGACCAAAAAGTACATAGTTCAAAGGAAAGGTATAAACAAAAGTTAAAAATCTCGTTTGAAAATAAACGTGTGCAACACTCCAAAAGCAATTTTGTGTCAAGCAGAAATTGTCAGCGCCCCTCAGGAAATACAAGTATTAAGTACTCGCCACGTTACAAAACCAAATCGAAATCACACGAATTATTATACTTATTGTTGGATTACTTGTCTTTACTAATTAATATTAACACATTAATTGTAACTTATTAACACGTATTAACACTTATGTCACGTAATAGTTTTGAAAGCCAATGATGAAAGTTCTTCGCGAGCGACTTTAGTTTAAATTTAGTTAGTGTTCGTCACTTTAGTAAACAGAAATTTGGCAACAACATTGCACAAGCAGTTGTAACGTTCAGTTGGAAATTTTTCAAATGAATGATAATAAGTACAATGATAATAATAAAGCAACAACAATAATAATAATATTAATAACCACAACAATAATAATAATACTCTTTTAAAGCCATCAAAATTGTTTGAGTGTGTCGAACATTGCCCAAAGAAGGAAATAAGACACATGGAAGTGATTGCAACAAGCTTTTTGTTCCATGGAAATCGGAGGAGCCAAAGCAAGGTAGATAAATAATTGCTTATTATCTTGTTTCTAATGTGCAACCAACAGTTGGCACAACCGAAGCTAATTGGTTGCCAATTCGTGAAGGAGCATCTGAAAACAGATACCGGATAAAGACATAAGACGATTACTGCAAGTCACAAAAGATGTGATCGATTAAAAGGACAAATGAAGAAATCTCAATTATTACAAATAAAAAAAATATTTATTCGCGCGGTTCAACTCGAAACACCTCTAAATAGGAGCACGTCTGAAAGTTGCTATCTCGACATCCCGACTCAGAATTACTGAATCTATCAACTGCAACCACCTTCCCGATGAAGATTCACACACGAAATCGGACACCAATAAACAGAACCCACTTTAGGTAGTGCATCTCACGTAATTGTGCGCTAAATAAATCCTTGTTACCATACCAGGTAACACAGGTAACTAATTGACTTTTCAGCTCAGTGCTCAGCAAAATGATCCTCTTTAAATGGTGACGAATTGTTAAGGCAAAGACAGCCTCACCACAAAAGTGCACCACGAAACAAAACACCTCCAAACATTTTCTAAGTCGTCTAAATAACCAGTGCGACGTTCCACGCCCATCTGGGCTCACTTTTCGTACGCTTCCGAGGTTGAAACGCGAACAAAAAGTCGTTCGTTCGGTCGTTGATTTTGAAACACCAGGTAGAACCACGTACGAATAATGTTCGCAATCACAAGAAACAAAACCATCCTAATCGTCAATGAATCTACAAAACCCAGCAGGGCGCGTTCATTCAAAACTCAAATGTCGCAAGTTGTCAGTCACTTAACAGCAGCCAATCGCAAGAGAGGGGGGCGGGTCGAGTCCTCCCATTGGACGGGCGATCAGTCGAGGGTCTCAAAGCTGTTGCCATTGACGACCTTGGGTGCAGCTTCGGTGACCTCTGCAGTCTGCTGCTGCTGCTGTTTGACCTTCTGCTTGTTGACAGCTTCGGGGTTGAGTTTCTGCACGAACTGCTGACGAAGCATCTCCTCTCGGAACTTTTCGATTTCCTCGGGACTTTGAGGAATAAAAATAAGAATGTTAATTCGAGGAAATTATTTACAAAAAACCCTCAAAAACAAAACATTGACACCACCTTATGTGGACGAAGACGATTCCATTGACGAGGTTCAAAGTCTCCAACACGTTTGCCAGAGATGGGACTTGGATCTGGAAGGTGGAAAGCAATTTTATTTCAAAGGTTCATCGGTGGATATCATTAAAACAAATTTGACTCAGCATAAGAAAATAAATCTTAAACATTTAAAGATAACAAACATGAGTGACAAATACATCGAATTATCATTAATAAATTTACTAATAAATGATTAACTACATTTAACTAATTATAATCACCTGAAGAGATGGAAGGTTGACTTTCTCTCCCTTGGACAATTGGTTGACAGTTATTTGGAACTTGACGGCCTGATTGGTCAGGTGCTTCAAGCACTCGGAACTCTCCTGCGTGCGGTCGTGTCCCTCGCCGAGCTGCAAATAAATAAATAAATAAATAATTAATAGCAATTACAAAAACAAGAAAACAATGATTATAATAATAATAATTGGTTAGTTGATCGACTAACGATCTGCTTGTAGATGGCGTACGACTCCTTCTCCGAGTGGAGGGCGCTTCTGAAGTCGCCCTTGCACGAGTAGGTTCGAGCAATGAGGTGGTAGTTGAGTGCACACTTCAAACTCTTTGGTCCAAAGAACCTGGGAGTGGGATTGCAGTTTTTTTTTAATTCAGAAATTTATTATTTATAATTTAGTTTTTTTTAAGTGTTATTTTTATTCATTTATATTCATTACTTATGCAGTAAAACTGAATAAGTTAATTCAATTAAATGTTTTGCTATTATAACTCATTATCACTTTTATATTGATTTAATAATAGCAATGAGAATAATTAAAATCAATCATGTTTACTTAGAGTTGAGTTCCAGGGCCCTGGTGAGGAACTTGAGAGAAAGATCAAACTCTGACACAGCATGGAGGATCAGACCAATATTGCACTGTTTAAATAATTAAATAAATTAATAAAAAAAAATAATATTAATAATAATGACAATAATTAACATAATTTATTAATCCAAAAGTTATATTCATTAGTAGTTCCACCACAAAACTCACATAAAACAGAGCAACTTCTGGGTGGTTTTCCCCAACACAGAGGAGAGCCAAATATAGCGCCCTGTACAGCAGCTTGAGAGCAGTGGACACTTGGTTGTTGGCAAAGCTGTATAAGGCCAGGTGTGCCTGGAAATGCCATGAATAATAAATTAATTATGTTAATATGCTGTCAGTGAAGGCAACTCCATTAGCATAACGTAAACAAAATGAGAATTATGTGACAACATAATATTCTTGAAATTAATAATCAAGTAAATCCTCAACGTCATCTCCACCACTATCATAATCATCATCATCATGACTAATACTCACGTATTCAGTTATCGTGTTTGGGTGATCAATTCCAAGAACCCTCTCGCTCATCAGGACTGCCCTCTGCTGGTAAACCAGAGCCTGGTAATAAACAGCAAATTATCACGAAACTAATAATTACTAGTTTTCTTTCAAGTCACAAGATGAAAAGGATTCATTAAGACCCTACAAGATAATAAATAATGTAATCAAGATAATAGATTCCCTTTTCATTGCTTGTTAGCTCATAACATTTTCACGTCATTAATAAATTAAGATTACAATACACACATCAATTTCCCAACCATAATCATCATCATCATCATCATCACCACAAACCTCTCCATAATCTCCCATGATGTAGCTGAGCCTGGCCAGCAGTCTGGCACATGCAGCGATCTCGTGGTGCATGGCCCCGTAGACGTTGTTGAGGAGGTTCAGTGCCTCGGTCACCAACTCGTACCCCTCTTGGAGCAGCCCGTGCTGGATCTTGGTCTGACCACTGGTGAAGACGTGGTAGGCATCGGTGGCCTATGGTAAAATAATGTAAAGTGGTTGTAATTTAATTGATTAGCTCTGGAGTGAGTTTAAAGATCGATTAAAAATTGACTGATTAAAACATACTGTCAGTCAGATTAATTGATAGTGAAATAACATCCACAACAGCAAATGCAAAGAGTGTCTGTCATCATCAACAACAACGTCGTAAACGGCATCAACGACTACGTACCTTCGGCTGAATGTGTTTAACAACAGGGAAGACATTCTGAATGTCGTCCGATGTGAACGACTGTTTGTTCCTGCTGTCGAGCGAATATTCTTTCAGAAGGAGTTGAACTCCGACACACTTGCAGAAAGCTCTCAACAAGGAGACCTTTTGAATTGTGTGCTTCTCGACAAGGACATCAATGGATTCACTGCGACAACAACAACGATAACAATTAATTCATCAATCACAACAATAGCATAAGATATGGCAATGATGATGATGATGAATCAATGAGTCACCTAACTAAGAATCAATTATTATTGTTAGTTTTAATCATTAATATTAATAACCTCATTTATTATTATCAGCAGCCTCAATTACTGATTCATTCACATCAATTAGTCGTCCAACATGCCACCCACCTGTCAATCTTGAACCCGTAGTACTCCTGAACCTCGTCAACAATCTTCTTCCACAAACTCCTCGGCGTCTCAGAAGTCCACTCGACATTGTCTGGTAGGAAATGATGAGGATTATAAATGACCAATGACATTAAAGAAAGGTAATAATGATTAGCATAAATTAATGAATTATGTTAATGTTGTTCTCACCTCCTCCAAGCAGTGGGAATGTTCCCTTTGGCTTCCTCTTGTTTTTCTTCTTTCCCTTCTGTTAATTATAATAAATTATGATAATCATTCTTAATTATGATCACCCATTCCCATTATTATATTGCTACAGCACAATAATATTCTTTCTGTTATCCTATTATCTCAATTAATAATAAATGCAAAATAGGTATTATGAACCCCAACAACAACATAATCATCATCGACGACAACTTTCAATTCACCTCATCCGTTGCAGCCTGAGTATAGGGACTTGCAAACGACCCGAGGAAGCAGTTGAGGAAGTGACTGATGGCAGACGACAAGTTCGACGAGTCGACACCCTGCATGAACGTCTTGTACAGGTGCTTGGCTCCTCGGGTCACCAGACTCGAGATGGCGATCGACTGCAGACGAGAGGATGTTAAAGCAAATGATGGTGCATTGTAGGTCAAGATGATGCATAGTTAGCAGGCGATGATGCATTGATGCAACAAGTACGGCAATCATGATGTAGAAAAAACAGCCAGCAATTCACTAGCAGAAAAATAAGCATTACATTAATTAATTTTCCAACATTTTCCTCCTCACTGGTAAAAAACAAAGCCAAATACAAATTCTTTCAACTCACATGCAGGTAACTCAATTGCTGATGCTTAGCCACCTGTTCTGCCACGACACCCAGGTACCTGATGTTGATCCCGTGGCTGTGCAGGGACTCGGAAAGGGTGAAGTGGTCGATGGGGGATGAAGTGTGTTCGAGGCAGTCGTTGATGAACCCGGGAATTTGATCCGTGAGAATGAACGATGCTGCATCGATGACCAGCAACTTCTCTCTCCTCCTTGTCTCGGACTTTTTGGGAGGAAAAAAATTAGTTAAAGTTGAGGCATTAAAAATATTCGATGAGTTAATAAAAAGTTGAAAGTGTCAAAAATATAACAGGCAAGTTCAACTTATTGATGCATTGAAGGTAATAAGTATTAATAACCATTCAGCATTTAAGTAATAAAATTAAATTAACTTAAATAAACTAACATAACTTGAACTCAAATTTAAAAAAAAAATATCAGACTTGCAAATCTCAAACAAACACCAACATCTTCATCTGCATGTTTCACGTGATCCTGGAAAAGATCCGTGTTGAAGGCGATTTGGAACTCCGAGTCCGACAGCGAACCGACCAGACGAGCGGATTTCCTTATGATCTCCTTCGAGATGTCGTCTTCCTCTCCATTCTCCGCCTTGATCGACACCTCGGGCTCCTCCCCTTCGGCCTGACCCTTGACCCCCGCGAGGGTCGCAACGAGTTTCTTGGCCTCTTCGTCGATGACGACGGCTTCGTTGGTGCCATTTGCAGCTGGTTCTGCCTGCTGAGGATGCTCGATTGATTTCTGGTCGTCGTTCTTAGTGCTCTGCAGGCAGGAACCATTAGTTCAATTAAACAACTAACCAGATTAATTAATTGACTTAATTGACTCTTAATCAATTAATTATACTTTCAAATCAACAAATTAACTTCTAAAAGCAATCAAGTGCAAACCTGTTCATTGGCAGCGTTTTGCAACTTCTTCAGCTTCATCACTTGGAACTGAGTGGCTGCACTCTTTACGAACAGCAGGTAACGACTCCTGGAAAGAAAGCCTCACGGGTTTGAAAATAATTTTTTATTTTTTAATGTTTTTTTTTTAAATTTTAGTTTTTAACAATTAATTGTAATTTTGTCTGACTGTTAGAAATTAATAATATCAGTATGTAATATGTTTAGGCAGAAAAATAACTTTAGCATTCAGTAATGAATATTAGAGTTTTCTATGATTGTTAATCGAAGCAGTAATAATAACAATTGCTAAATAGATAATAGATATGCACATTTACTATTACGCCAAAACCAGCGACTGCCCAAATCACATCAAGAAACAAATCTGCGAAATTCCCGCCGACACGAGAACACGACTCACTCGACAAAAGCATCGACGAGTTCCTGTCTGAGGCATGTCAGTTTGTGTCGGTGCTTGCGAGGAAAACCAAACTCCCTCGATACCGGATTCAACTGGTCTGGCTCGACTGAAATTCAATTCAACGTTTCAGATTTTTAAGATTCATTATTTCATTTGTAGAAATTTTTATTGCCATTTTTATTGCTAACCTTCTCAGCGCTAGGTTTATCAATAAATTATTATTAACAATTAGTTAGGCAGGAATTTTTAATAGTTTAACCAAACTCTTTCTTAAAGGCTTTGCTATTAATAATTCGTAATCCTCTTCCCCAACACCTACCCCATCATTATCATAATAACTATGCACCAATATCATCATTATCATAATCACCTGTGAGGAAGTGCACATCAGGTGGGAATGTCCTGAGCAAGTCAAGAATGTAATGCCTTCCATCATTTCCAATGATTCCCTGGAATGGTGATGATGATGATATTGATTAAGGTGATGATGATGATGATGATGATATTGATTAAGGTGATGATGATGATGATTATTATTAGTAATTCATTAATGAGCGGAGAGCACATAAAATGGCAAACAAGAATGAAGTTGAAATTAAGTGTGCATTGCGAATGCATTTGTTCATTATGTCTCACTTAGTGATGGTGATGATTAAGCATGTTTAATAGATTGGATGATGATGATCGTGGTATGGGATCAGTTGAATGGTGATGATGATGGTACAGTATAAGTTGAGTGATGATGATGATACATTATAACTTGAGTGATGATGATGATACATTATAACTTGAGTGATGATGATGATACATTATAACTTGAGTGATGATGATGATACATTATAACTTGAGTGATGATGATGATACCTTGCACTCCACTGATGAATAGAGCTCCACCTCTTCTTCTTTGGCATTGATGACTCTAAAATGGTGATTTGACAGAATAAATTAGCTTAATTAATAATTGAAATAAGCATAACTAATAACTTAACAATTAAATAAAATAATAATAATAATAATGCAGAATAAAAATAATTAATAAATAAGTGCTGAGTTTATCACAATCTTACTTGTGTGGTCTTATTTTCAGTGACTGAGCTGCCTTCTTCATCTGTTATAAGAAGTAAATATCATTTTAATATTATTTGTACGACATGTTGAAACAAAATATCATTTTAATATCATTTTAATATCATTCACGCAACAGGACCTAATAATCTCACACCGTGAACTTACTGTACTGAATCATTATCATCATCATCCTCATCGCTATCACACACTCACTTCCATTTGCTTTAATTAAATTACACATAATTGCATGAACCATTCTAACAATTTAAAATATCCCATCACTACCAAAGCATATACATCGTCGTCATTATCATCATCGCAACATCAACCATCATCATCATCATCATCATCATCATCAACCCACCAGCTCCTTGTACTGATCGTGCGTGACAATGGTCTTTCCAAAGTCGATGGATCCGTAGACGACCGATTGTTCTTGTTCTCTTTCCAGGATGCCTGGTTGCAACAAGTTGGAATTTAAGTTAAATGATATAAATAGTATTTAAAAATCAAGATTGGAGATTGTTATTATATTACTATTACCATTATTAACCTTAATACATATTTAATGAACTACTCCGACATACCATCAAGTTGCCATGGATAACAATAATTAAAAGTTATTAAAAAAACAATAACCAAAGGCATGGACACAAATTCTAAAACCAACCAGGAATGATGGACTGGGCCGTCACCCTGTACCCCCTGTAGTCCACGACAACCGTGCCCAGGGTGTACAACCCTTCCACGTCGATACCTGCATATGCCTTCACACCTTGGAGGTCACAGCCCTGTGTATCAGGAAGCGAATTAAATTATTTTTGAATAATTTAAAAATGGTTAGACTATGATTTAACATGATGGAAGTGATTAAAAATATGTATGTAAATAAATGCTAATTCGCACGCTTTAAATAATATGGAGATTAAGTAAGATACATTGAGAATACAATAAGATACACTAAGATAATATACATTAAGATGCATCACCTTAAATTCCTCGAGCTCATGATAAACAATGCATCACTCAAAGAATCGTCACACACGAACCGCCTTAAAACCTCAATGAACGTTGACATTTATAAATTATTATTATAAATTATTATAAATTATTACAAATTATTTATGATCGAAGGACTAACAGGTGCAGAGTAAGCAGCGTTGTCTCCTCCGAAGTCCTTGAAGTGGTCCTTGACGTCGAATCCGAGGCTGAGGAAGATGTTGTTCCACAGGAACATCTGCATCCTGATTGGTCAGAATAAATTGATTCAGTGGCCAATGATGGTTGTTTGGTTGGTGACTGGATGATGATGATGATTATGATAACAATAATAATAATGGTTGGTGGTTGATTAAGAAATGTAAAGGTTTTAAAGAAGCAATTTCTTGAATGTTGATCATGGATATGATTGCAATTATTATAGTAAATGAATATGATTCATCTGATGAACATGATGATGATGATGATGATGATGGCGATGGTAATGATGTTGACAGTTCCTCACTTGGAATCCTCTCCGGGATTGATGGCCATAATATTTCCGTCGACGACCAGCATGGCACCCCTCGTTGCCGCGACAACGAAGTCACTGTGGACCTGTGATGACATGATGACATGGAAAATTATTTAATTCTAATTAAACTTACCAATATTTAATCTTTAATAACTAACAAATCGTTAATTACAACTGAAAACTATTTTAATCGCGTAGAAAAGTTTTTTGTTGAAGAAAACATTCACTAAGAGTTGGATATTACAACAACATTAATAGTAATAATAACAATGGTATTAATAACAATAATGAAATAATAGTTGCACGAAATTCGTTCGGCAGACCTTGAAGATGGTTCTCTCCCTGATGAGTCGTTCGGGAAGGTGCTTTCGTGGAAGTTCCCTTGTCGTCTGCAACTCTTCGTTCCAATCCCTCGTCTGACCAGGGATGTGCTCCTCGTACCCGAGACGAGAGGAAAAAGCTTCAAGGAATAAAAGTAGATTGTTGTTGTTGTTGGATTAAATGTAATTGTCATTAATAATAATTAATTCAGATGCTTTAAACTAATATTACAAAAAAAGTTCAAACTTTTCTAGACTTATTTATTTTAGAAGATATAATTATAAGTTAATAGGTTCATAGTCAGTTATTTAATACTTAATTCAATAATAAATTGATTATTACTCAGTAAAATAGTTTTACAAAGATGAAATAAAAGCCATAAAATCATCATCAAGAGCAAGCACAAACCATCCTCCGATCTGATGTAATCGAACGTGTGGTCTGAGTTCGGTGCCATCCAATTGTACGTCTGGTAGGGTGTTGCAACCCTTTCGAAGGGATGCTTCTGTTGTCTGATTGGTTGAAGATAAACAAAAATGTTGAATTAAGAATAACAGTCAAATAAATGAATAAATAAAAACATTTTGCATTTTTAATCAAAGAATTAAAATCAATAATGTGGTTTTGTTGTTGTTGTTTGTTCTGCCGATGCTTTTAGTTGCTGGTTAGGAGATGTTGCATATCTTTAATATTTTTGGCTCCGAAGATTCAAAGCAACTTCCAACACTACCGTCGTCATCATCATCATCAACTTGGTGTTTAAAAGGCATAACTCACCTTTTCTTTAAGAGCTGTTGAAAGTTTCTCTTGAAGATGGGTGAGATCTGAGGTGAACAAGGAGAAGGATTTACTATCAGTCACGAGTTTCGTGTAACAATAATAATTTACAACAACAACAATAATTTACAAAAATTATTAATAATAATAACTGTCTGCAACAATGAAACCTTTTTTGTTGACCAATTATAAAGTGTTCCTTCTTGAGATACAAGTGCAAACTGAATTTCAAACACGATTGATACGCGCAATAATAATTTAAAACTACAACAACAACAACGATAATAATAATAATGATGATGATAATAATAATGATTATGATAATAATGATGATAATAACAATAATAATAATAATGATAATGCAAAAAAACAGCAAAGAAATTTAACGTACAGACAAGTCTGATGTTAAGTCGTATCTTTTACACGATAAACAAGATAAGAACTCGCACAATTTATGATTGCCTCTGATAACAGAACCTCAAACAGCACCAAGACATTTGAATATGCATCATTCGAATATACATCATTTGAATATGCAACATTCGAATATACATCATTTAAATATGCATCATTTGAATATGCATCATTTGAATATGCTTATTTGCTGGCATTAAATCAACAAATATAAAAATTCAAATAAAGAACTCGATTAACAAATTTATGTTTAAGGTGAGTCAATACAACTTATTTAACCTCAAACAACAGCAACACTCGCTTCAAACATTTCAATTATAAATTCCTGATAACGATTACAAACCTGATTCAACAACTCAATCAGCGAGTGGTAAACGTGCTTCGGTTGAACGGGTTTGGGGTTGAATTCGTCCAACGTGGACCTGTTATTTGTAAAGTAATAATTCGTTAAGTAATTTTAAATATTGATGGAGATGTTAAGCTTTCAATAATATTTACAAAACATTTACATGTCTAATGTTATTTTTGGAATACTTAAGTTACTACCATCATCGATCACACTCCAATTAGAAATAGATAACCTGATTAATAAAATCTTTTTTTGACTCAATTCTTCAAAATATCCTCACATAAATATTTGAATAAATCTAGCAGTAATTTCCTTTATGGATTATTTGCAGATCTTAATCCAACCAATCCTTATTAATTAATTTTGTCACAAAAAAAAAAATTAACATTCCGAAATCCGAAAGCAATTGAAAGAAAATTAAATTTGGAGAACTACATTGTGAGCACGCAATTTATTAACTGCAACTTATTCAGTGATCAAATTAGGTCAGGAAATAATAATTATATTAAATATAAATATATATGAGTAAAAACCTGACAACTCCACACCAGTTCAATGACGACATTCAGTTGACCAAATTACAACTTGATCGATATTTAGTAACTAACTTATAACCTAATTAATAATCAGTAACAAGTTAACTTTTTATAACTAAAAGCCAACTCACTGGCTGAGGTAGAATCCGTGCGGCGATGCTGTGATGTGATATCTCTTGTCCTCCATGGTGACCACGTAGATGTACAACAAGTCCCCGGTCATCTTCCTGTGGCTCGGTGGGGGATTCCACCCACTGAAGGTGAGCACTTTCAGACATTGAGGACCCTGGTTTAAATCGTTGTTTAATAAATTTTTGTTGTTTTATGATAACATAATATTAATATTAATAATAATAATAAGTTAAAAGAAATTAATAATTCAAAGCAATCTACAACAATGATTATCATCAATATTATCATCACCAACAACAATATCATCATCACCACCATCATTATCAAAAGCAATATCAACATCATCATCACCACCTTGAGATCTTTCTGGACAGGATGGAGGGGCATGAGCGGTCTTTCCTTGGATCCTGGCATGATGTACTCGGGTGGCGTGCAGTCAACAGCGTCTGCTCTCGGACTGTTCTTCTTCTCTGAAACGACAAATGTTCATTAATGTTTATTACCTAACGATTTATTTTGTGCTTATTTAAGTTGTTAACAAAACATTTATTTGGTAAACAAGACATTTACCAGGTTGTGCCTAGTTTTGACACTGGAATTAAAAATAAAAACAAAGACATGTTTATATTAAAGAGATAAACAGTCTAAGAGATTATTATATTTCATTGAGAATGTTTAAAACATCATGTCATAAACAATTAATTTATTAATTGGGACGTTACAAAGAAAGCCTGAGTAATAAAAATATTTATCAACCTGAGCAATAAAAAGATTTGTAATTAGCAACGAAACGACTTTCTAAACCGAACAGCAAACAACAACAAGTACTGACCGAGGATGTTGCCATTGGTGACGATGTTGAGGAGGGAAAGAGAATTGCAGTCGACCCCCGTGTACGAGTCGACGAGGTCGATGGACTTCAGGAGGTCCCTCACGTGGCGGACGTGAATCCGAGCCTCGCGAATGGTGTACAGTTCTGCGGGTTAACATTGGAAAATGGTGGTCATTTATTTCGTTTATTTTTACTCAAACAAGATGAAATCACCTATATTTACAACACTAACATGTTTGTCACCTATACTTACAACACTAACATGTTTATCACCTATACTTATAACACTAACATGTTTACCACTTATATTTACAACACTAACATGTTTATCACCTATATTTACAACACTAACATGTTTATCACCTATATTTACAACACTAACATGCTAGCATATTCTCCATTGCCAATGCAAATGAAAGTCATCAAAAGTAAGCAATTCTTTAAACAATAAGTTTTATGATCAAGTACTAGAAACTCATTAAACTCAACTCAACTAGCTTAAAAATCAAGTTATCAACAAATAAAAATGCTAACCAACAATCAAACCATCTCCATTCATTATTATTAACATCACTCCCTTAATCACCACCATCTTCATCATTATCACCACTATCATAATTACACCATCATCATCAACTCCCACCTTCGACAACTTTCAGCACCGAACCCTCCTTGAGGCCCTCGATGGCCTTGACCTCCGCAAAGTTGTCCAAGGTCGCCCCGTCGAGTTGCAGGGAGAAGCACGTCCTGTGACAAGTCTCTTCCTTGTCGATGAGCACCTGGTAGATCTCCTGGATTAGCTCCATGGAACTCACCTGGAATGAAGTAATGATAGTGGGGATGATGATGAGTACAAATCATTAATTAATTAATTAGTTAGTTATTACAACCACTAATCGTGAAGACATTTATTGCTCATGTTGTTTCAGGAGCGACTTAGATCAATTCAGAAGCGTGAAGATGATACATTGTGATGACAATTAATCATGTTAATGATATTTCATCAGGTAATGTCAGTTGTTAATGATTGATATTTTGAGAATGTAAATTAATCAATGGTGTTATTAACACGAATGTCGAACTCATTATTACGCTATTAATAATTGACTAATTTAACAATAATAATAATAATAATAATAATAACAATAATAATAATAATGCTTGAAGTAAAATTAGTAGTGGTGTTAACAACAATAGCACAATAACAGCATCAACTACTTGATAAAGCATTGTAACCCTAAACCAGACTATTTTGCGGGTTGAATAAATTATGCAAATGAGCATTAATTTATTTCTTTGAACTTTGAATGGATGAGCTAGCTTTCGCAAACAACTCTTGACCTGTGCACGTGCATTGATGCACACATGCATTACTCCCTAACGTACAAACAAACTCATTAATTATTAATAATATAGCCTGGGGGCATGTCCGATCCTTCTGGCTTGACCAATTAGCTTACAAGCTTGTTAAGGCATCAAATGAATCTCCAGAGCATCAATTGATGTGATTATGAAGTTGACTGTGGGGGTCACAACAGGGGTCAAATAGGAAGATGACCTTCAGCACAACTTGATAACTTGATGATATTCACACGTGGATGTTTACAGAAAGTTTTGAAACAAGTTGTTAAATTAAGTGGAGTAAGTATGCTTTCGGATGTCAAAGTTCAAAAGTCAAGTGCGTTGCATTAAAGGTCTCACTGGTGATGCTAAGAAATACTAATCACAATAAAAAAATATTTGAATTATTTATTATTATCAATAACTGGAACAATTAACAATTGACAAATAAAAAAGTTGCTCAATCGTTTTAAAGTAACCTTTCAATAAATCAGATTTCTTCTCTGAAAAGTGTGACTCAAATAATAATAATAATAATAATCAATAACAATAATAATGAGCTAAAATATCAGAGAAACTACTGTTTGCCACCAAATGAAGTATCTGCTTTAGATGAATGTCTGGAAATAGTGTCATCTTAAATTGAATTACCAAACAGTTACATAATAGTGGAAATATTTGTACTCAGTGTCTTTTAAACAATTGGAGTATTACATAACTCTGGTAATGCATCACCATCAACAACAATAACAACAACATTGTTATAAAATAACATTTGTATTAGTTAATGTTAATTAATTAACACAATTCTTACGTCGTGTCTGACTTCTGCACAATGTTAAACAATGCTAGCTCAATCATGATAACAAGACTACATCTTGGTTGCATAATCAGATAAGCAAAATGAAATTGTGAATGACGATCGAAGTCGACGACCGTAATTGACAGTTGTCGATGAAGACAATGACGACAACATCATCATCACCATCATCGAGACATGAGATGTTATCAATCGAAGCAGGACAGCATAGTATTAGCTGCTAATCGTGCACTAAAAGTGTAGAGTTCAACAATAAAGTAGCAGCAATGTTAAGTAATAAAAAAACAGAGCAAAAACATCGACAATTCAGGTTGACAACTAAAAATAAAATCGTAAAGGCCTCTTAACGCAGATAGAGATGTAAATGTCTGCTAATTAAACAAATAAATTTTAAATTCTATTAAAAATAAAATCTCATACGCATGAGTAGGTGATATACATTTATCAGATTACATCTTAACTTTTCGTAATCTTATGCATTTGAAACTGAGTGATGATATTTTCTAGTTGAAGGAACAAATCTTAGAAAACTTCTCAGCCATTTTTTGCTTTAAAATTCTTAAAACATAGAACTGAATCATCATCATCATCACCGCAACTTACAGGTATCTCGAAGACCTCCAATCCAGGTGCCTGGATCTTGATTGTGAAACCTGTGTCCTGGATGACAACCAACTCCTCACTTGGTTGCTGTGCTACCTTTGACTTTTCCATATCGACCTCTTTTTCCAATTCTTCCTTTTCCTTCTCCCCATTTACCAACTCACCATTGACTGGAGCAACTGAAAAGCAAGTGAAAAGTTCTTGGTGAATGCCAGGATTTTATTAGTAGTGAATCCATATTGAGACTTAGTTGAGAATTGCATTAAGTCTGAGAAATGCTTCCTCATTGAGAATCAGTAGCATTCAATTGGAAATAAAATAGATGAGATGACACTCATGACGTCACACCTGGTGTCATAATATTGTAACGACGTAGCCATGTGTAAGGGACGCGTGTCAACGACCAGCTTTGGAACGTACCCCGAATGCGAAACTAAAATGTTATTTCTAAATTCGTAAAATACGGATTCACATTCAGGCTCAAAACGATGGAAAACATTCCGAAAATGCCCACATAAAACGATTGCGTCAGGTCTTGGAACCTCACCTTGTTACGGTCTGACAAAGAATCGTCTCGTGCTTCAATGACGAAACAGTGACAAACGCCGCAAAATTCAAGCACATGATTTGCAATTCACGAAATATAAACGTCTTAAAATCCTAAAAGCGACCATACCCGATGCTAAATTTGAATCCCGATAAAACCCACTAGTAAGCCAAAAGAGATCTCAAAAGCTAACCATGTGCAACCGAGCCGTTCAAAACGTCCGAAAGACTCTTCTCCTCTCGTTCAAAACATGAATTTATATTAGCATCATGATTAGAGGCACCATTGACTTCCATCTTCAACTTCTTCGTCAATAAACAAGACAGATGTGCGACTTATATCTTACAAAATTCTGAAACCGCGCCGGTTTAAATGTCAGTAGAGCTCAGTTATAACCAAGGACATAACTTTCACGAGGACTGGCTTCCGTGGTTTTGAAAAGTTAATTTTTGTTATAAAACATTTTGCCAAATTAACTATTTAAAAATTATTTATATATATTAAATGCTAACGTAGTAAATTTTATTTAAAAATATTTGTGAAGTTAAAATCTGGCGATTGAGTCATAACTAGACGTGTGTCTAGAAAGGATCATAAAATGTTGATTTATTATACACCTAATTAACTAAGGTTATGATTATGACCACGATTTGAAATACAAATTTATTTTTATTAATTTTATTAAACTACCAGGTCCGCAAAATAATCTTACTTTTTATTCATTAAATGTTATTTTGTTTCACTAAATTGTAAAAATATTGACAATCCAGGTAAATGTTATTCAAGGTGTATTAATAATTTTTTGTCGTTTTTAAAAATCTTTTAGATGCTTTTAAAGAAACCTTCTTCTAGAACAAAAGAAGAAAGGCTAATGATGCAATATTCAATTGCACGGCACCGTATTAGCAGCTGAATGCGTTGAAGTTTGTACTTAACATGAATTCTCAGACACATTAGATGACCAAGACAAACAGACTTGCTGGGCATCCAGGGTTTACTTAGCTACTGAATGATCGGATGAATGTTAAACTGTGATCATTGTGTTTATACAAAAGGGTTTATGTTCAACTCTCGTGTTGACAGAGCAAACGCCATTAGGTAAAACGCAAAGCCTGGTGAACCTTTTTAAAAATCCCAACTTTAATAACTAGAATCAATGATTTTCATTGATTGTTCTACGTTTTAAACTTGAAGGTCATTTAATGTATTTTTAATGTTTGGTTATTTTCGAGAACCCCGCGGGAATTGATTAAAATGAATGAACTGCTTTTATAGTTGAAATGTTATTGTAAGCTACCAGATTCGATTAAATGAATGAATTATAATTATTCTCATAAAATCAAAATCAAAGTCCGCAGGATCGAATGAAATCAGTGATCTATGCTGATGACATATGGGTGTCACATCTTATCAGCGAAAGATAAACCAAATAACTTCTTGAATGTTTACGCAATGGATGATTTAGATTTGATTTTATTTTAGAAAATAAGCGAGAGGATTTTGTTCACAATTTAAGTTTAACCTTTAAATTTAACCATAAATACGATATGTGAAAGTAAATAACTAATTATATGACAAGAATGCACTTATTTTAAGATACGTGCATTTAAATAATTATGTTATGCATAGGTTTAAATAAATTGTTAAATAATTATTAATTATTAGTTTTAATTATTAATTATTTAGTTTTTTATTATTATCATCATCATTATCATCATTATCAATATCATCATTATCATCATTATTATTATTATTATTATTATTATTATTATTATTATCATCATCATCATCACATCATCATCATCATCATCATTATAATTATCATCATCATCATCATCATCATTATAATTATCATTATCATTAATTATTATTATTATTATTATTATCATCATCATCATCATATCATCATCATCATCATCATCATCATTATAATTATCATCATCATCATCATCATTATAATTATCATTATCATTAATTATTATTATTATTATTATTATTATCATCATCATCATCATCATCATCATCATCATCATCATCATCATCATATCATCATCATCATCATCATCATTATAATTATCATTATGGAAGCCCACCGACATTATATACAAATAACAAAAGTTAATTGCTTTTCATGTCATTATTTCGATAATTGATATTCACCTGAATATAAATTTTAAATTCGTTGCTTGACTTTACTCAAATTAATATCATACTTAAATTACCTCATAATAATTTATAACGCACTTTAATCGTCACATAATATTTACATTACATTTTAACTATTGTATTTGAAATTATATTAAACGAATTAATATTAATATTACCATTAAAATATTTTAGTAAATTAACTGAAATATTTATAATTTATTTTCTTAAAAATAAAAAGATTTACATATTTCAGGCTTGCATGAAAAAAGCAATGCATTTAATAAATAGAAATGATTATGAAAGGCACAGAATACTAAATTATGAATAATGACACAGTCTATCTGTTATGCTTTCTGCAAAACAATTAGTTTTTCATTTCTTAACCTTTTTGGCCAATGCAATAACAACAGAAGTAAACCAAATTTTATTTCAAAATATCCCAAAACTGATGCTTGTTACGTATTTTTAAAATAACAACAGTTAGAATGTATAGAATGTACAGAAAACATAAATATAATTTAACAGTAATACATAATTTTAAATTATAGAAAAACCCAATAGTAAGGAATTTTAAGAATTCCAGTCACAAGCTTCTTCAGTTCTCCCATTTACTTCGTATCTTTCCAAGCGAATATTTTCCTGCACCAACACATCATGGAAGGTTTATTCATGAGGCTTTACAGTAACTTCGTTCAGGATTACAAGGAGGATTAACTCTCGTCCCGTGAGACCTTCATTAACGGAAGATGATGGGCTGATCACGGGAGTCCCATTGAAACTGCTGCTTCTCTTCCAAGTGATACTTGGTTTTTATAACAAGATTCATGACGTTTGAGCGGTGATTTGAGACTGGATTGGGGATCTGGAGTCGAGAGAGCAGTTTGCCAGACAGGATTCCATTTGGCAGATGTTTTGATGAATTGGACTGCTGTGGCTCCATGTTTTCAACGACAGTAATTCAATGTAACAATAATTTAAATTCAATGTAACAATAATTTAGATTCAATGTAACAATAATTTAAATTCAATGTAACAATAATTTAAATTCAATGTAACAATAATTTAAATTCAATGTAACAATAATTTAAATTCAATGTTTGTGTAATTTTTAATTATTCCGAAAGCATTTAAACGAAACCGCAACTGAAAGAACATTTAAAAAATAAAAAAAATCAATTTGTATAAAACGAGCGAGTGTTCATCGATCGCGTTTAATTTAATGACATTAGAGATTTAATTCAATCAAAAGGAGACTAATATCTCACTAATTGGCTCTTAATTAACAATTCTGAGCACCTTGATGATGGGAACTTTTGAAAACTCATTAAAAAGACATCAAGACAAATATACGATTCAATAACTTTGGGAACAGGTAGGCAACAAAATCGATACATCTGCACCTGCGGCTTAGTGTATTTCCTACCAAAGTCTTCTTCAAGCCAACTGAGACGACCATGGTGAGGTTAGGAGTTCAATTCCTGGCTTGCCTCCGATACTCATACCTTTAAAAAAAACTTTGAAAAAAAGCTTTGAAAAGAAACTTAAAACTCAATGAAATTAATAATATTATCAGCAGTAATATAAAACTTGTGTGTAAGCTGATCGTGGAAAGAACTATTACATCGCACGAATCAATTTAAAACGAATATAAACAGTGGTTGATAACAATCGGTTAGACATTATTTAGTACTTATTAATAAAAGTATTACTACAAATACGATACTGACTCGACCCTGCATTTACATTGTAAGGACATTTCATAACCTTCGCGGCTTGGGAGTTAAACATGTTAAACTTAATCACGATTAATTTGTTATGGTAATCAGTACCAGAGAAAACAACTTTTAAAAATACCATTAGTTTCGTGCCGGAATAATAGATTTAATAATTGAAAAACATAACTTAACTTAAAATGTCAAATCTATCTTATTTTCCAAACGAATCTGAATTTTATATTCGTTTTAACACGAGCAAGCGTGATGTGAAGTGATGCTTGTCAATTGAACGGACGACAGCAAATGCATCAACAAGAAACTTTAAGTACACGCGGAGCACAACAAAATTTGTGAATTTAAAAAGCAAAAGAAGAAGGAAAAAACTTTAAAACTTTTTCTTTCCTGACTTCGTGTGAACAATCCATCTTTTACGCAACAAACTGTCAACTGACGACGGTATTTTTTCAATCTTCGAAATGGATGAATGAGTGAATGAATAAATGAATGAATGACAAAAAAATGAGCGAATGAATGAATGAATGAATTGTAGTGACCTGAATTGTTCACTTTTAGTTTTAAACTTCACACAAGTTTGTACCTGAACGAGTTGAGGTTGTTTTGAATTGAGTTTTTCGGAAGAGTTTTTGTTATTGTCGTTAGAAATGTAGTGCTGCTGTTATTCGTGGATATAATTACTAAACATGGTACAACTACCGAAATAAATAAATGAATGAATGACTGACTGAATGAATGAATGAGTGAATGAATGAATAATGAATGAAAGAACGAATGAATGAATAAATAAATAGCAATGAAAATAATTGTTGACTTAAATATTTTTAATTATACTAATAGCAATAAAATAATAACTAATGCCGTAGTTACATCATATAATTATATACTATTACAATGATATATTATAGCAGCAACTACTGCTAATAATTATAATATATAATTGTGACATCACTATTATATCATACAATTAAAAGTATTGTCGTAATTATATAACAAATTTTTGAAATAATTCTATAATTAATTAATAATTACTTAAAATAATAACAAAATAATGATAATCATGCAAATATTATTAATTAGTTTGTTATTTTAATGCGAGACAAAAACTTGGAGAATTGATAAAAAAAAAATTATTTCAGGAGTCGTTTCGTTGATTCTCGTCAACCATTAATGATGCTCTGACGTCATTAACGGCTATGAAGACGACGACGATGACAATTACGATGACAATGATGATGACGATGATGATGATGATGATGATGATGGACATGACTCTGATGATGATGACGACGACGATAGATGATGATGAATGCGACGAAGCTAGTGCTTTTATGGATTGATAATGTCGATAACAGCAGCAACAATGTCAACAGTGGATTTGTTTAAATGATCCAAATATTGGCAACTACATTAATTAGTTTAAAACTGCATTACCAAGCGTTGCAAACAATAACTAGTCATAGTAATAACAATGATGATGATAATAATAACAACAACAACAACAACAACAACAACAATAATAATAATAATAATAATAATAATAATAATAATAATAATAATAATAATAATAATAATAATAATAATAATAATAATAATAATAATAATAATAATAATAATATAATAATAATAATAATAATAATAATAATAATAATAATATAATAATAATAATAATAATAATAATAATAATAATAATAATAATTAATAATAATAATAATAATAATAATAATAATAATAATAATTAATAATAATAATAATAATAATAATAATAATAATAATAATAATTAATAATAATAATAATAAAAATTGCCGATGGCGATCGCTAACGAACCTCAAAAAGTCTCGTTAAGGAAGAATGAAAAACGTCCCCCAACCACTGGATTGCCAAAAGCAACATCGAACAAGTACAAATCGATGACAAAAACAAATGAAAATTAGGAATTTAAAATAAAAATTAAAATTTAAAATAAAAAGAGCATCTTTTAAAGTTTTGTACTTTAAAATTTTGGATGAATGTTGATGATTCTGAGAAGTAGCCACCTGGAAATTACCTGGATTAGTTGAGTGCATTTTTGAAAAATATTTTCGAAAAATATTTTTTGCATTCACTTTTTTATTTTTTATTATTGTTAAATGTAAATAACACTGAAAATCGAGTAATTTTTCTTGTTGAGTGCTGAAATGAAAAAAACATGAATTTGGTATTTGCAATGTTTGCTTGATGAACGATTTCAGTCGATA